>JBBPSB010000027.1:0-99644 GCA_038093375.1 Xerocomus brunneocitrinus | reverse complement strand
TGCTCTACGAGGTGACACCCACACTGCTATACTCAGAGGCAAGCTTTCCGAATTGATGTCGAATCTATTCGACCTGCTCTTCATTCGACATAATTCCGATTCTTCTCCTTTGGCATCATCGAGAATCCACGCCGCCATTGATATAATCCATGATTGTCACACTGCTCAACTTCATCGTCTTCGAATGTCAACGCCAGGCCCTTCCAATGACCTTCCTGATATGCTCATCATTTTTGCAACGCACATCTTTGTCGCTTTCCGTAACTCGATCGACAATTTCGACAGCCTTTTGGTCCTGCTTGATGATTCAAGTCCTGTTCCAACCACGTTTTCCAAGTTAATGGTGTACTTCAGTCGGTTTCAACCGAGTCAAGCCTTCGGTGACTTTGTCGAAGACTTTCTCTCCGAGCTAAGGTTGTATTCGTCTGCCTTCCTCTCCGAAAAACTGTTCAAGCTCGATGCCTCCTTGTGGGCATGTGCGCTCCACCACTTTGAGACATCAATAGCGACTTCCCAAACGGGCGACTCCGTCCCCGTAACAAGATACAAGCGACAGCTAATGGAAGCGGTGGATATAGCTGAACGTCGGTGCTTTGGAGGGGACTCGATCAACAGTCCTGTTGTCTCGTCAATTCGTTCAGCTCGTGCAGGACGTACACATCACGCGAGGGCAAGCGGGCACTGGGAGTGGGAGGATATGGTTGGATCTTGGATTCGAAAGACTCCAGTCCACAAAAAGCGAAAGACCAATCACGGTCCTCCATTGCGACATAGCCATTCACGACCGCAAGGTACCAACGTTGTATCATCGACACATGTCTCAACACCCTTGTCAACCCGGCATCGACGTTCATCCACGTTTTCCCCATCGTCTTCCTACTCTCGATCTTCTGACCTCGAATCCCGCACGGAAGATGGGTCCGAATACCAAGAAGAGACTGAGAAGGAGAACTATCCCCGCCAGGGTACTAAGGAATCCCGCCGCATCAAACGTCGAAGTTCGAACTTCTTTTCACTATTGGCTGATGCCCAGATGGACCGCGTCATATTGCACCCAAAAACCCGTGCCAAATCGAGATCACCATCTGTCATACCTGAGAAGTATGTTCTACCGCTCTCATCCCAAGAGTCCCGGAATACTTCCCGCAAGCTGGAAAAAAAGACATGTTGCAGAAAGGCGTCACCTTCTCTAGAGCCGTCGGGCACACTCCCGTCTGACGATTCATTGAACCTGTTCGCTTATGCAACATCATCACCGGCCAGATTTTGAATTGAGAACCAGGTGGTAGTGCATCGTAAAAACGTGTATGTCCTTATCAGAGTGACTGCTTACTATCATGGAATATGTACCCGCGAAACAGCGCATATCGGCCAAGTCTTAAGTCGAAGTTCTACCTGTGCGTGGCCAACATTCCAACTTTAGCATTTGCCAACAATTCGCAGCCAGAAGCGATGACTGACATCATGTGTCTGCCTCGTGCACGTCGCATGAGGAAAACCTTTCATACGATGATACACGTCCGGAGAACGCAGGAGCTCAGCCTTTGGCAGCTGCAGTGATTCAACGCAGCAGACGCACTGCACGCTTTCAATTCTAGATTTTCAATCTAGTGTCACAGCAACGAGGAGCCCTCCATTCGACTTCTTTCTCTTAAAGCGACAGTGAGTATGTGCCACAATATACTCGTGAGGTCTCTGACGAGATTTGGTATCCAGAATGTCTAGCAAATCTGATCATGGCAGCTCTGCCCATCTTACATCCTCTTCATACTCTCGTCCAGCATCGAAAGCGCACTCGATGGACCAGGATCGTCTCGCTCACACCAAGGTCAGTCCTCATTCAGGAATTGCTTTCATTCCATGTGAAGTGAGAGTATTTGTAGTCCACAAATATGGCCACTTTGAATGTCCTATTCCTCGGAGAGACAATGGGAGAGAGTTCTATTATCGACCTCGTCGCAGGTCCAGCGGAGCGGAAGATCGCCTCTCCTCACGCCGGTCGCCGCGCACTCGGTGACGACGTGCGTGGCGTCACACTTGATGGCAAGAAATTTGCCCTATATGTTTCGCCCACGAACGAATCCATGTCCGCAGCTGCGCGCAAGGAAGGAGTTCAGGATATGTTGGCCTTCCTTCGCGGGAATGGTGGTGTTCACCTCCTCGTGTATTGCGTGAACGCATTACGTCCATTAGAGTGGATCCATGAAATCTATCGCACCATCGCTTCCGATTCGACTCCATCCCCACGCGTACCTGCGGTTGCCGTCGTTGTTGGAATATCCGATGTATCCCGGCAAGAGAGCTGGTGGACCAGCGTCAATGGTTCTTTGGCCAATCAAGGGCCGTACTTCAATGACCACACATTCATCCAGATGATGACTGCGGGTCCCCAGTCACTTACCGGAGACCACATCTCAGTGAGTAGACATGCCTTGCATGTACTCATTCTTCAAAACGCCAACCCTGAAACGGGCCCGGACACCCAACTTGCGGCTTTCTACAAACAACGATCCAGAGGAAACTCATTCCAATCCCTTCTCCTCTTGTTAGCCAGGAAACCCTCCCCACAAAGATCTGTTCGCTCTAAATCCGTCGACATCGTACTGCTCGGAGAGATCGGCGTAGGCAAAAGCTCGCTCATCAACCTGATCGCAAAGGCAAACGTTGCCGGGGTATCGTCGGACACCATAGGATGTACTAGGACCGCTTGCAAGTACACCTTTGAGGAAAAGAGCAGAACCTTTCATTTGTACGACACTCCTGGCCTCGTTGATCCCCAAATGGGCGACAAACCCTTCTTTGATCCAATTGATAGCATCCAACAGCTGATACGCAGTCTCGGCAACGGAAACGGCCCCGACCTAGTACTCTTTTGCATTGACAACTCAAAGCCAACGACATCTTTTAAAAGAAACTATCGCATATTTCACAAGTTCATCTGTAGCAGCAAGGTTCCTTTCGCCCTCGCCGTTACGAAACTGGAGGGGAGCCAAGGCGCAGAGCAATGGTGGAACAAATACGGAACCTCGATTCGGAGGTATGGCATTGATCGTTCGAGGTACATCGGTTTGAGACGGGAAAAAGGACACCTGGATCCTGACGCGGACACGGAAGGCCAGCTAAGAGAGTCCCTTTTGTCGTTCTTCGCCACATGCATCGATCGACAGAAGAATGGGGTGGTTTCACTGCGCTCTTCGATGGAACGCGTTGCTTATTTTGTACGGTCTCGAGCGTCGACGCCGGAGAGGTCTTTGATGAAGCAGTGCGGGTTGGAGGAGGAGACCGCTCGAGAACTTGCTAGCCGGATAGCTTCCCCGAAGAATAAGGTGCATAGGTGAATCTCCCGTCCGTATGATCATTACTGAACTCACTCCTTTATACTAGCCCGTCGATGGTTATGCAACTCGAATGTGAAGATGCCGCTTTGCCACGACGCTGAATTCAACGGTGTACTTTTGTTGGACTATATTTGCCAGTGGTCGAGAGCGATCCGTTGGCACTATCTGGAAATGATCCTCGTCACCAAGGTCTTGAAGGCGCGGCCACTAGCATCCGAAACAGCCATACTAGTAGAAGAAGCCGGCTGGACGGCTCGGACACGATACAAAGCCTGATGTCCACCTTGCCTATTTACCATGTGGAGAGTAGCCATGCACCTGCCAGCGTAGTAGCTTATTTGATATCGAAGTTTGCTGCACGATGTCCACGATGCGACTTCGAATCAGTGACTGTTGGCCGGTCTTTGACTCAGGCTGTCCAAGAAACTTTCTACAGTCCTAGGCTGGATCCTCTGGCGGGCGATGCACATTCTCTGATAGACGAAGTACTCGAGTACCATGATAAGAACCTGACCAGTGCCCACGTTCCAAACCTTCCATGCGTGGCATGCATCAGTCCTCGTGTCGACCCTCCCCAACCACGCCATTAATC
Organism: Xerocomus brunneocitrinus; assembly: GCA_038093375.1. Classification (NCBI taxonomy): domain Eukaryota; kingdom Fungi; phylum Basidiomycota; class Agaricomycetes; order Boletales; family Boletaceae; genus Xerocomus; species Xerocomus brunneocitrinus. The sequence goes on along the minus strand of JBBPSB010000027.1, from coordinate 95,714 downwards.
ACCGAGGATCATCGAGGCATCCACCACCCCCGCGTGCGCTCATCCTTCCACGACACAAATACCACCTTCCAATTTGCCAGTCCCTCCCTTTCCCCACCCCAACTTCTTCATTCACACACCTCTGTCGTCCTGCTACTTCCTTAAGCAGTCCACGATTGCCGAGTCCGGTTCACATATATCTCTTCACGTCTTTTGAGCATAGCGGTACGTTGTCGCAAGCCGGCTGATGGCCCCCGATCTGAACGCCCGACAGGTCACCCATGAGTTCCTCGTTGAACATCATCCTGTTCGGGGAGACAGGCGTCGGAAAGAGCTCCGTGATCAACCTGATCGCTGGGCGGCAAATCGCGCAGACCTCTCCAGACGTCCAGGGCTGTACCATGTCCTTCAAACCGTACACATTCCCCGTCGGCGGCCGCACCTTTCACATCTGGGACACGGTCGGCCTCGAGGAGCCCGAGATGGGCGTCAACGGCTATCTCCCCGCGATCGAGCAGGCGTGCGAGCTTATCCAGCAGTTGACGAGCCGGGGCGGTGTCGACCTGCTGCTGTTTTGCATTCGTGGCAATCGCGTCACTGCGACGACGCAGAGCAACTATCGGTTGTTCTACGAGGTGCTGTGCAGGTCTCAGGTCCCGATCGCGCTCGTGATTACGCATCTTGAGCGGGAAGCCGACATGGAGAAATGGTGGGAGAGGAACATGGAGAGTCTTGAAAAGTACGGTATCAAGGCTGCGGGTCATGCCTGCGTGACCGGATTGCCGACCCACAGCAAGTATCAGGAATCACGGCGGAACGTTGCTGGATTGTTGGAGGGGCACAGGGGTGATGGGAGATTCAATATGCCGGCTGAAAGCTGGATCGTTGAGGTTTTGCGCGTGTTTGGGCTGTTTGCGCCTTTGAAGAAGGAATCGAAGCGAAAGGATATCTTCAAGGTCTTGACGAAACGTTGCAAGTTGGACCCAAAGATAGCAGATGAACTCGCCACCAAGCTCGAGGGGAATTAGGCTGGACGGCGTTGGTATGTTTCCAAACACGCTACACATGATTTCCCGAGTTGTACATATAAACATGGATCTCTCTTTCGTACATTAGGCCATTGTTATGATAAATGACATGAATTTGGACTGAATGTTCAAGTGGGGAGTCTGATCAGCAAGGCAAACGATTGCATCCGGGCAGGGACAAGTGCCGGTCGCCGTCACCCGATTGTTGCAAGTGGACGCCCAGAAAACTTGATCTCGAACTCGCCATCAAGTCCCTCCTGCTTACCCTTTCCAAACCAAATTTGTTCACCTTCCTCAAACAACCTAGCAGTCTCACGTCCAACCTGAAGCTTGTAGGTACCGCATAACCCCAGTACCGCATATTTACTCTCAAATGTGCCAGATCCTTTCAAGGTGGATTTGCCCCTGCCATCGCTATGGGGTGGGCCTATCACTGTGGAAGAACCTTGAGCGAAAGAAGTTGAAAATAGAGGCTCTAGCGTGACGTGGATGATGCTACCATTGCCCTTGAGCACGAGCGTGGTCGGTAACTGCGATTCATCGAGATACCCTGAGCGGTATGTCAGAAATGAACTGCAGGAACAATAGCAGAGGCGTACCATCAATAGGCATGTTGGACGTGATATCGGGAGAAAATATGTCTAATAAAGGTCGCCTGGGTTCAACCAACACGATTCAGTGGGGTGGAGGCAGGGGACGAGCGGTGTACTACCTATGCGATTGTGTTCGAAAGGCTGGGGTGAAATTTGGTCGGTGCACGGTTTTATAGACCATTCCCATCTCATCCCAATGGTAATTTGCCCCGATCTCTTGAAATGGACGTCCGGAGAGCCGTGTTGCGGATGTACGGAATGCCATGACGGATTGGTTACCGGTTCGCGAGCGGTTGCCCAGCTTTCCATACTAGTCGACGAGATTGTACGCAGGTACTGTATTATAGTCGTGTCCGGATCGTCCGTGCGCCCTCATGAACACAAAGTCAAAGTCGTTTCCATTGCCGCCTACATGGTATGATGTTGAGTCAGTCGACCAACCTGAGTACACTGGTAGGGTGCGGTGAGTCGCGCGAAATGGTTACTATTGCCCAACCACAGCCGCGGAAACGGTACTTCCCAGATCTCACTTACCTTTGAAGCAACCTCTGGCCCGTATATATCCCCCATGACATCACAGCGATTTGCAGCCTATCTGCGGAACCATTCACGAAAATGAAACTCTAGCTTTTCTCTTCGCGAAACGCCTTGAGCTTGATAAAGTTTTGTGTTTCCTAGCACCAGTATCTGCTAAAGCAACAAAGGATGAGATCGTTTCGTGATTGGTGCTCAGGTGATAACCGAACACAAGGGGTACGATATGCCAAGATTAGCTTTGAATCCGTGTTTCAACACTGAACCGATCAGCGAATCGCGGGTGTAGCCACTAGATTATTCCAGTGGAGATTCACAACAGATCAGGTGTCTAGAAGAACAATTCTGCTAGGAAATGTGTATGAAAAGGTTACGCCGATACGAGCAAACGTACCATAGGTTGCCAATGACAAAGTTTCGGTTCGTCCATAGTATCAATAACAATCTAACGCCAGGGTAACACCAGAGCCTGAAATGGTTTAGAGCACACCTAGTCTGGCCAAAACACTCTGACAAGGCACGTGGATAACGCGCAGCGCCGTCCGGCCTTCTCGCGGGAACGACGTATGTTATTCCCGTGCGACCTAAATCCGAAAAATAAAAATAAGATGGACGTGACCTGCAGGGTCATAACATAGCGATGAAGGCACAGACCAGTCAAAAGTCAAAACGGATCCGCTGCGGATGGCACCACGGATGGAATTGATCCATCCGTGGTGTGGAGACATGACAGCGGCGGGGTAAGAGCCGATGCGCCGCTGTCTGGAAAAAAGGCAACCATCTCGTTTGCTGATGCATATCTACGCCTTGGACCGACTATCGGGGGGTTGAGCGGATGGAACCAAGTTCCCCCTTATCGATACCATCGATCTCACGATAAAAATATCAACGACGTAAACCGCTAACTTGTTGTGAGTAATGTAAAGTAGACATCATCATTAACTTAATCTCCGCTGTGGGTCGCCACCGTAGGTCCGGTGACCCTGACCTGAGGAATGAAGTACTAAAAAGCAAATATGTATCGTACAAGCGCCAGCTACTAGTACTTGACCATCCAAGATACATACATATGGACACACTCTATCATATGGATCAGTGCTATGCAATCAAGGCAGCTAGGCGTCTGGCCGTGTCGCCGTCCATGTTACAACGCTTGACCAAAGTACGCACCATCTTGTCTCCCCTCGGCGGATTTTTGCCGTGCAACAGAGTTCCCAGACCGGCCAATAATCTTGCAAACCAGGACTCTGGTGACATCGAAAACCTTTGTCTGTTGTTCAACTGCGACAGGAGAAGTCTGTGCAACGTTTCTTTTGATTCCATGTACTTTATTTCCTCCTCCTCGACTCCGGTGACGCATGCGTGCCCGATGCTGTGAATGCCATACATCTTGATGTGGTCCTCGTTCCGCACCCACCAGTCCTCCATCCGTGCCTCTCTTTCGAGGTTGGTGATGACCAAAGCAATGGGGACCTGCTTGTTACAAAGGACTTCATGAAAGAGTCGGTAGTTGCCCTGAGTTGTGGCGGTGATCCTGCTACCTCGCAGGCAGAACAGCAAGAGATCGACACCCCCTGCGTTGGACAGCTCGCGGATGAGGGCATGGGCCTTTTCGACTGCAGTTAGATACCCGTTGACCCCCATCGTGGGCTCTTCGAGGCCAACTGTATCCCATATTCTGATCTCTGCGCCCCTGATGGGAAAGTTGTATCGGGTGGACTGGAGGGTGCAGCCTTCGACATCGGAGGAGACTCTGGCGACGCGTTTTCCAGCGAGAAGGTTGATGACGGAGCTTTTCCCGACACCTGTTTCCCCAAAGAGAATGATGTTGAGAGCGCCTGCAATGTAACGAACAACTGATGAATTCATGATGGGATTTGAGCGGGGGTGCGCACCATCGGATGGGGGCATTTGCAGAATGACTTGTGTGTAGAGCCCGAATTGGTTTGGGAAAGGAACCGGTGGAAAGAGACACGAGCCACAAGGTCTGATGGGCTGTGATACACTCCGACTGTGGACTGGACCAACGTGGAGATGTCATGTAGGTTATGCAATGCGTCATGCACGAACATCACGCAAGTAGGCCCACGTTGGAGAGATAGTTTATTGGGAAACACCCGGCTAGCTGGATTGGCGGGATGCGCCGCTTTTTGGCTGAGAGGCATAAGTAGGTGGGAGTTCGGACGCGGTAAAGGGTTAGCCTCGCGGCCGAGGTCATTTAAACAATGATGAAACTTGGCGACGCAAATAATAACGTTACGAGTACAAAAAGTAAGAACTCCTCCACCCACGTTTGTTATCGGACAGGTAGTGTTTCAGTAGTTGTAAATGACCAGGGACTCGTCATAATTGGTGGAGTCAAGTATCTGTCCCTTGGAATGATAGACGGCGGGTTGATGTCCGCCTTTGTCGTGCTTGGATGTGGAGCCGCCTTGATGGCGGTGCAAATGCTAATCAGTTGCGGTATCAAGCGACGCTGAAGAGGCGCGATGACCCGAGCAAGAGGACATGCATATTACACGTGTTGATTTTCTCCATTCATCGAGTGATCCGACTTGAGGAGGACATGAGGCTCAATTTCAGCGCAGTCGGTGTGTGTGATGGGCGTGCTTGAGGAGCGAATAAACGTTATCTTGGTCATTGTCGTTCTTCGCGTCGGCGAATAGTACGTCGCTACATGTAAAACTAAAATCTAGGCACAGCCACTTATCAGCCTCAAAAACCATCCCTCCTCCGTTCCACTTTCGCACGCCTTTCTGTAGAGGCCATCTCCTTTCCCTTTCTCTCTAAAACGACCTCCTCCTCCTCCCCCTCCATGGCGACGCGTCGCCGTCTCCTTCGTACCCTCGCCGCAGCAGCACTCCCAGCTGCGGGCGCATCCCAGTTTGCATCCGCTCTTTTCGGTCTCCGCGTCGCCTCACCCGCCGTCGTCTTCCTCACCACCCTCTCCCTCATCCCATCAAAGTCTTTTTCTCCCCCATCTCCATCCCCGATCACCACCGTCGTTGTCCAGTCACGCGTACCTAGAAGATCTATCATCCTTGCCCTCCTCTCCCTTGCTGCCTTCTCTTTCCTTGTCGATGGTTTGGCTTACGTAGTGTACGCCGTTCTCAATGGCGTCTGGAGACCAGGCACAGGTCTTGAACTCGCTGCCCTCCTTGGTCTTATCGCATACACTGCACTTGCCGCCCTCGGAACGTACAAGGACGTCAACAATATTGAGATCTGGTCTCGCAAGCCCGTCAAAGCAGCCATTTTCATTGCCTTGGTTCTTGACATCGCACAGGTAGTTCTCCTTGTCCTCTCGGTCGAAGCAAGTGGTGAGCACCATCATTCGTCTACATCATTTGCTTTTCTCATCCCAACCACAGATTCGAGGCATATATGCGATAGTTCCAAGCTCTCAACGTGCATCCCAGAGTCCATCCACTTTTTCATTCCCATCATTCGTATCGTCATTCTACTTCCCCTCCTCTTTGTTCTCTTTTCTCCTCGCGTCGTCTATCGCCCTGCAGAGTCTCAGTCCGAGACCGCGCAAGGTGAAAGTGCACCCCTCGTTGGTCAATCAAGTTTACTTCTACAAGAGGAGAGCCATGAAGCAGTCTCAGGCGGAGAGAGTAACAAGTATGGTACATTTGCGGCACATGCACAGCCCAAGTCCAATGCTGTCCCCACGGTAAGTGAATCCTTCTCACTTTGCGCCACCGCTTATCCATATCTCGCTTGGTCAAGTCCGAGTCATCGTTGGCTATCTTGTGGCGGCTGAGTCCTTACGTCCTTCCTGCCAAGGGTCTCATCGTGAGTTGACATGGCGTTCTATCTGTCCAAATCTAACTGACCATCTCGTCAGTCACTTATCACATTCCTGCACGTTTTGACCCGAGTGATCACACCCCTTCTCCCGCTTTCCCTTGGTGTGGCTGTCAACGCATTCCTCTCCACGCCATCCACCCCAATCCCGTCGCCCTTTGGTTCTTCGCCCTACCCATACGTTTTCGCTTTCGCGTTGCTGTACTTGCTCGTTTCTGACGGTGGTATTCCGATCATCACCAAGGGTCTTGTTTCTCGCCTTGGTGCTCATGCTGACGATGCATTCTCGTCCCACTATGTTGACCACGTCCTTGGCCTCGCTCTTGGCTCTAGCAAAGCTGAGGTTCCTGAGGACGCTACGACAAGCGGAGCAATATCAAAGGCTCTACATGCTGTTTCGGTTCTGGCGGCCGCGATTGGCGATGATTTGATTGGTGTAGTCGTGCTTGGCGTACTCTTTGGTTGGGAGTTTGGTCTCGCTGTCTTGGCTGCCTTGCTCGTATATGGTATGTTTACGTTGTCATTTTTTCTGTTTGGCTATGATCTCATAGCGTTCTACAGGATACGTCGTTTGTCTAACTTTTCGCCCTTCCATCCTTTCAAATTGCCCTGCAAAGCCTTGTGCTTTTGCATTTGTGCAAGCCCTCCTTGCATCTGCTGCACTCTTACTGGGTAGTTTGTACATCGCGAAAGGTGTCACGGAAGGCGTTTGGAGTGCGGGTGCTTGGGTTGCCTGGGTTTGGTATTGGGGTATTCTCGTCCTTCCTCTGACTCAGACCCCTTCATTGCGGGTCGCCACGGGCGATGCCAAATCTATCTTCAAGGTGCTCGACAATCCCGTAGGAGTTGTTGATGGCAAAGGTTCTATCGATGGAACTGCAGGTCTCGAAGTCAAATTTGGTATGCAAGACTGGTTTCGTGGGGTTCACTCGCACTAATCCGTTAACCTTAGACAATGTGTTCCTCACGTACCCATACACCGACACGCAGGACCCGGTTCCTGCACTTTCAGGTGTCTCGTTTGTTCTCCCAGTTGCTTCTGTTACTGCTATTGTCACTGCGCCCGGCTCTACAAGATCGGGTATTTTGAAGGCACTCTACCGCCTTTATGATGTTGACTCGGGTTCCATCTATCTCAATGGTTGTTCTATCCATTCCCTTTCTCTCGCTTCGCTTCGTTCTGTTATCGCCGTTGTCCCTGACATCTCGCCCGATGGTCGCGCAAAGGCTCTTTCACGCGCTTTGGAGAAGGATGCCAAAGTTGTCCTCGTCGAAGGTGCTTTGGAACGTTCATCCATTGGAGCCAGGACTGTAATTTGGGAAGCAAGCGGTCTCGAAGGTGTTGAGAACGTGGATCAGTGGGTTGATAACAGCGCTATCTTCGAGCAATAGCTTACCAACCTTGACAGAGTTCTGGTACTCAAGGATGGTAAACTTGTTGAAGTTGGTCCTTTCAAAGAACTTGTGCAGGCAGATGGTTTCTTCGCATCGTTGTGGGCCGACCATATTGGCTCTGGTGCACCAGTTCCCGGATCTTCTTCTGCAACAGTGTCAGGTGTCGCAGAGGGATATGACACTTCAACTATTGCTCAGCATGTCGATGGTCAGGTTGACGAGGCTCCTGCAGAAGCGTTCGCTTCTGAGTCGCCGCGTGCTATAAGTGCCTCTGTTCGTACTCCCTCAGTCCGTGCCCCAACCGCCTCGGTTCGTGCGCCATCAATCAAGCCCACTGCCAGCACCCAAGCAGAGAGCGTTGCTCCATCTGTACCAACCAAAGACTTTCCACCTCCCACCTCTGAGGAACCAGAGCCAGTCGCATTCCCTGCTTCGTCAGGTGCTGCTGCAGCAGGTTCCTCGGTCCCAGCGCCTATAGCGTTCCCCAAGACTGACGACTCACGTTCCATTGACAGTGGTTCGCAGGCTCATTTCCGCATCCCTACGTCCATTACGTTTGATACGACAGCTACACCCCCACGAGTGTCCACGCCGGATCCTACTGGAGCTACTTCATCCCCCGATGCCGAAGGCAAGAGAAAACGGACCGCATCGCAGAATTTCCAACGGTTGGCTAGGAGGATTTCTCTTTCGACCCCTAAGAAGCCCACCATCCCATCGATCCCTGGTCTCGCTGGTGGTATTGCTGGTATTGCTGGGGTGTTGAGGCGGGACACAAGCGTCAAGTTGGATAAAGGCAATGGCGAGAACGGTGGGAGACAAAGCACTGATGCTACCGGTGGTAGTTCAAGCCCGCCTGAATCCGCCCGGAATTCGGGAGAGATAAGCGCAGAACGGACCGAGAAGGACAAGGAACGCGAGGAGAAGAAGCGCAAGAGAAAGAGTTTCATGGAGGTAGTTGGTGCGATACGGGGGGACAGCAGTGCAGTCGGGACGCCATCGACAACGGACACCGAACCACAAGGTCCAACCACCAGTGAGCCTTGAAAAAGGCGAAGCTGAAGCGACGAATTTTTTCGTGATCTTTACTGCGCATTCTTTTTCTTCATTCATCTCTGTACGTGTTTTGATACTGAATCCCTCTGTCTCTTTTTCTGCTCAGCTCCGATTGATTTTTTCTTTTTCTTACATCTATCGTGGATCTCCATTCTGTTATTCATGCATCTCCAACGATTAGTTCCCTCATGATCGAGAAGTCTGTCTGTCAGCGAGTTTCGAATAGTTGTTTTATAGCCTAAACACGGTACACGGTGTAGTTAGTTTACGACCACTCCACGCCTTGATTATGACCCAATCTATAACGTCGTCGTACTTTGAGTGGGAATGAGGGAGCATTGAAACACTGACCAAAACAGGCAAACTGTGGTGTTTTTGCGAACCAAGATCGACCACTGGCGCGCCCTCGAAATCCAGTCTTGGTGAATGGTATTAGCGACCGTCTGGGCTCCCTCCTTCCTGTTCTCCGCTTTCGCTGCGTTCCATGAGGCCAAGTGCAATTAGGCCCGCAAAAGGCAACGAGAGTCTAGATCTGGCGACCAATTTAGAGTTCAGACCGGAGTTTGAACTTGGGGGGAACGAATTATAAAGAGGGGCAACTTCGAACCCTCATTTGAATCTATCCTCTCTCGCACGTCCACTTCTGTGTTTCCGAGTCTTGGTTACGTTCCGTCTCTTGTACGACCATTTCAAGCCAAATCTAGTGTATTATCAGTGGTCCTCCCATCATGTCCGCCAAAATCTATGTTGGGTCAGTCTACCTTCGCACTAAGCACTCATAACTTGGAGCTTCTCCTGTCTTTGGCGGAGGGAAGCGAAACTGATTCCTTGGCTTTTGTCCCCGCTCTCGTGTCTGTAGAAATTTGAGTTGGAATACAACCGATGACGCTTTACGACAAGTCAGTATTGGACTATAGCAGGGATCGCCCTTTGCTATGTTGTTTCTTGTCTCTGAATGAATAGTCTCTTACGTTTGCTTGTCTTGCATGGCTCCGTCGCTGCTTGCCACACTTAGGCTTTTTCACACTACGGACAAGTAATTGATGTGCGCGTCGTTTCCTATCTTGGTGGCAGTACGCTTATGTCGTGGGTGGCGCATCTAGAGTATCGTCATGCGAGATCGTGATACCGGTCGTTCCCGTGGTTTTGGATTTGTTACCTATGGCTCATCAGATGAAGCCAACGCTGCTATAAATGCGCTGAACGACCAAGACCTCGATGGCAGGAGGGTTAAAGTAAACCTGGCTAACGCCCGTGGAGGCACCAGCGGTGGAGGTGGGACAGGCTTTGGTGGTGCGCCCGCCGGCGGTTATGGCGGAGGTTATAGTGGTTAGTGTTTCACCCGGGTCAACGTCTTTTGGTGGGCTTATACTGGACTCAGGTGGTGGTGGCTACCCTGCCACTCAGGGTTATGGAGGAGGATACGGAAGCTTCCCACCACAAGGTTTGTCCGCTTGTTCGCTTGCGAGAGTTTTTTGGATTCTGATGCTTCGCCAGGCGGCAGTTATGGTAGCTATGGTGGTGCTCAACAAGGGTATCAGGGAGGTGGATATCCGGCGTATCAGCAACAGCCTGGAGGCGGTTATGGTTACTGAGTCTGGTGTGTAAAACCTTAAAATCCAGTTCCTCGTCTCCTGATTTGAACCTTGTAGTCGCGACAGTCAATCCTTTAATCCTTTCCCCTTCTCCTCGCTCCTTCTTTCCCCATTGATTGGCCTCGACAACGTTTTATGCCCATGTTGTTTGTAATTGTAACATGATATACGCGCATGCAATCACACCTTTTGTTCTTTCCTTGGCGTTTACTTTTACTTTCTTCCTCTTGTTCACGTTGTACTTTTTCGTCTCGTCGGTTTCCTACGTACTGAATGAGAGATCCATATTTCTCGGCCGAACCTTACGTCGTACTTGTTGAAATTACGTAACAGGCTGATCAGTTGACGCCACCAGAAAAAGTATCGGACGCGAAACAATCGTATAATACTATCCCTTACCCCCAGTTCAGATTGCTGGTCCATTCACTGGAAGAATGATTCCTGCAAGGTTGTCTGGAATCAGCCGAGAGTATCCTGCGCAGATGAGAGGATCCGTCGGCAACTCGTGTTGAATGATAGCATGTTGTGCACGAGATACAGAACCGCAGACATCAACGTATCAACCATTGCCAAACACCAAGAAAGTCAGAAAATTGAAACAATCATTGCATGCGTTTTAGAATCGTTCGCTGTCAAAGATGGTCGATGACCAAGATCACCAACCACCCCCACCGCCGCCGCCACTGTAGCCTCCACCACCGTAGCCTCCTCCTCCACCACCACCACCACTGTAGCCTCCGCCTCCGCCTCCGCCAGAGGGCCTAGGGTTTGCAATGTTAACCTTGATACGCCTGCCATCGAGCTCAATCTCATTCAGTCCATTGATGGCAGCATCAGCCTCTTCCCGAGTGCCGAAAGTGACAAAACCGAAGCCGCGGGAGCGACCGCTTTCCCGATCTTTCATCACAATGCACTGTTCATCGACGATTTTGAGGAGGCATGGACAAAGATCGATTTAGCAAAACAAGGCAGGCAAAAAGGGACTCTCAACCCATCGGTGTGCAATGATAGGGAGATTCCATGACGAGATCGCGCACATCTAACACCTCGCCAAACTCAGCAAATGCCTATGTATTGTTTGAGCTACGAGGACGCATGAAGTGATGGAGAATACTGACATGTTGAAGACTCTCGTCTGTTGTGTGCCAACTTAGACTACTGTGATCGATGAGTGAGTGAATCGTGATCGGATGGCAGATCGGCTCACCCAACAAATAGTTTTGTAGACGTAGACATGGTTCAACGGAAAGGGATGCTGACTGGCCGAGTAAGGTTTGCTAGGTTCTTATAGTGCGCCGTTTTTCTCACACCCCCTACATTTGGAGTGGGAAACTCGCAATAGAATCGCAACGTTGCAACCGCTTCTTCGTTATCTACAAGTTCCCATTCAGACCCTGCATTTCACCGTATCGATCTCAGTTGTTTCTTCATGTAACGGTATATCTGAAGGCCGCGCAACGACCCCATTGGCTACTACCAATGTCTGGTGCATGCTGCAGCCTCGAGGCTACCCACTTCCCTTGATCTGGTGAGACTCGCACCTCGATCCATTCATTCATGAACGCGTGTGATTCTGGCACAGTTCACGGAGTGGGGCTATTCCCTGGTGAGGTTTCCGTTTACTTCGGTCAATATCATTTACCCCACCTCGCGCGCCACCACGCTCAATTGGTTTGCTCTCGGGTTTGGTCACCCATTCTGTGAACCTGAATCTGGTCTCCTCGCTGGTCTTGTCCCAGTCTTGCCTTGGCTTTTCCCTTTCTTAAAGCGCCGCATGTCATCAGTGCCCTTGTATGACGGTCAAAGTGCACCATAATTCCGCGCGCAATCGAGTTGGAACTTAGGTTCACACTGTAGAATAAATATGCAACCCATCCAAACCATTGCTCTCAGCGGGTTATGGTGTGCAGTACAAGTCGTATTGTAATTAGCGAATGGCGGGGAGACATGAACTGCTAAATGGATAGATGTGCAACGTCCTCCTCCCGCCATAGTCGTCGTGTTCCCCTCGTTACGCCATCGTCATCGCATGGCAGTGGCACCCCGCCCCGGCCTCATCGTGCCATCCTTGTCATGCTGTGGTCATCACGTCGAACCCACCCACTGTCCTTGTCGACCTGCCTTGTCACATCGTCATCGCCCTGCAGTGAGTCGCGACACGTCAAACAAGCTGCTGGGCTCGTCAGCGGCGTGAGAAGGGGTGCGTGGAGTCGAACGACCTGCTGGGCTTGTCGATACTATGCAGGTGGATGTGGTAGTGGTGGGCGGTTCGTCGAGTGAACGGGCTCATCAATGATTCAAGTAGGAGTGGAGGTGGCAGGCAGCATCGTTGTTCAAGACGTTGGGCTTGTCAACGGTTTGGGAGGGTGTAGCAGGCGAGCCAAGCGGCTCGTCGACAGTTCTGGAAGGCAGGTGATACACTCCGGGCGTGCGAGATAAGCTGGGGGCATGTGAGGCATGGGAAACATACGGGCAGGGCGGCAGTGCAGGCACATCGTACCGTCGTCGTCGTCATCGTTGCATATGCAGCACAAGTGCGCTTGAGAAAGCTCACCCACGTTTGAGTGGTCCTATCCTTGGCCGACTTCGGATGCAGTAGCGCTGATGGCGGCAGTGAGAACGACGAGGCAGTCGGACAAAAACTAAGTATCGGACGCGAACAATCGTATAATATGGCTGCGAAACTCGAGTTTCACCACAACAGTTAATAAAGCATACATACCATTGAACCCCTTGAAGCATGGCATGATATTTTAATCTATGCAAATGGAGGTAGCAACAGACGTAGTACCTCGGACGGTATATCAGTATGAGGATGGCAAGTAGAGACATGATGCATAACGACCCACATCAAAATCCATCCACTGGAAGAATGATTCCCGCAAGGTTGTCTGGAAGCAGCCGAGAGTATCCTGCGCCGATGAGAGGATCCGTCGGCAACTCGTGTTGAATGATAGCATGTTGTGCACGGAGATACAGAACCGCAGACATCAGCGTATCAACCATCGCCAAACACCGAGCAAGTCGGAAAATTGAAACAATCATGGCATGCGTTTGAAAATCGTTCGCTGTCAGATGGTCGATGACCGAGATCACCAACCACCCCCACCGCCGCCGCCACTGTAGCCTCCACCACTGTAGCCTCCACTTCCGCCAGAGTTAGTGTTTGCAAGGTTAACCTTGATACGCCTGTGATCGATCTCTTGCTCATTCAGTCCGTCAATGGCAGCCTGAGCCTCGGCTGAATTGCTGAAAGTGACAAAACCGAAGCCACGGGAGCGACCGGTTTCCCGATCTTTCATCACAATGGTCTGTTCATCGACGATTTTGAAGAGGCATGGATGAACATCGATTTAGCAAAATTTTAGGGACTCTCAACACATCGGTGTGCAATGATAGGGAGATTCCATGACGGGATCGCGCACATCTAATACCTGGCCAAACTCAGCAAATGCCTACGTATTGTTTGAGCTACGAGGACGCATGAAGCGATGGAGGTACTGACTACTTGAAGACTCTCGTCTGTCGTGTTCCAACTTAAATTACTGGGATCGACGAGTGAGTGAATTGTGATCGGATGGCAGATCGGCTCACCCAACATATAGTTTTGCAGCCATGTTTCAACGGAAAGAGCGATGCTAACTGGCCAAGTAAGGTTTGCTGGGTTCTTATAGTAGGCTGTCTTTCACACACACACCCTTGCCTACATTTAGAGTGAGAAGCTCGCAATAGAATCGCAACGTTGCAACCGCTTCTTCGTTATCTACAAGTTTCCAGTCAGACCCTGCATTTCACCGTATCGATCTCAGTTGTGTTTCTTCATGTAACGGTATATCTGAAGGCCGCGCAACGACCCCATTGGCTACCAATGTCTGGTGCATGCTGCAGCTTCGAGGCTACCCACTACTTCCCTTGAATTGGTGAGACTCACACACTCGATACATTCATATACGCTTCCAACACGTGTTCCAATATTAGGTGATTCTGGCACAGTTCAAGGAGTGGGTGGGGCTATTCCCTGGCGACTGCGGTCAATGCCATTTACCCCACCTCGTGTTACCAGACTGCAAACCGTCGATAGACCTCAAATCGGACTCTTGGAATATCGTCATTCTCGGATTTCTCGGCGTTTATGTCGTGTTGGTCTGCCGGATCTAATCTCGTCCCAGATCCTAGGTGGTGTCGATGTTTTAAATCGGAGTCAAAATTTTGTCGTGATCCATGTGAACGCGGTTGCGAGTACACCGTTTCCAATCAACCAGATGCTTTATTCATCCATTTCTCCGAGTGCAAGGAAGAGTTAGAGCAAGGACTAGTCAGAGAAACCTCGAGCGAGTCACATAGGTGCGAAAGTTACAAGAATACTGTACTGCACCGGTGATGAAGAAATGGACCTCCCACTGTTCCTCGACCTGCTGGCACACGTCAAGTGCTTAAGGAAATGGAGCGACTCGCCCCGCAGCTTTACTCAGACCCGCAGGACCTTTATAAAGAGCACCTTCAATACAACGTTCAACTTTACGGCGTCTGCATTGACGATACGCACGCTATCTCCCCTTGTATGGCAAACCCCCAAACAGTTTGTCTGCAGGGTCGCAACATACAGAAAAATGTAGCCATGGTAAATTCTGGCTTCACCTGGTTGGAACTTCCTCATCGTACTTTGTCATTTTGAATTAGTACTAGGCCTTTGCATAATACTCTCGTCTCATCGATGAAGCACGCGGACTGTCCGCCTGTGCATTCGATACACTCCATCTGCTTGGCATTGCGATGAGTTACAAGTGGCTGCAAATGCATATGGTGTTCTATCTGACCATGCCAACGCAAACGGGGGGCTGCGAAACTCGAGTTTTTGTTATGGAGGTAGCAGCATATTTGAGGATGAAAGTCCATCGCTGGTCCATCCGCCGAGTGTTATGCCAATAAGAGAAGCTCTTGTTGTGCACGAGATTCAGAAGCGCAGACATCAACGTATCAAACACCAACATCGTTCGAGGGAGTACATAAAATTGAAACAATCATTGCATGCGTTTTAGGATCGCGGAAAACGATTCGACGTTAAAGATGGTCGACGACCGAGATCACCAACCACCGCCGCCGCCGCCGCCACTGTAGCCTCCTCCACTATTGTATCTTCCGCCGCCGCCACCACTGTAGCCACCACCACCACCACTGTAGCCTCCACCACCACCTCCGTAGCCTCCACCACCACCTCCGCCAGCGGGCCTAGCGTTTGCAAGGTTAACCCTGATACGCCTGCCATCGAGTTCCTGCTCATGCAGTCCATTGATGGCAGCATCAGCCTCGGCTGAGTTGCTGAAAGTGACAAAACCGAAGCCGCGGGAGCGACCAGTTTCCCGATCTTTCATCACAATGCACTGTTCATCGACGATTTTGAGGAGGCATGGATGAAGATCGATTTAGCAAAACAAGGCAGGCAAAAAGGGACTCTCAACCCATCGGTGTGCAATGATAGGGAGATTCCATGACGGGATCGCGCACATCTAACACCTGGCCAAACTCAGCAAATGCCTATGTATTGTTTGAGCTACAAGGGCACATGAAGCGATGGATGGTACTGACATGTTGAAGACCCTCGTCTGTCGTGTTCCAACTTAAACCACTGAGATGGATGAGTGAGTGAATTGTGATCGGATGGTCGATCAATGCTAGTTGGCTCACCCAACATAAACTTTTGCAGACATAGTTGGAAAGGGTTGGGAGAGAGCGATGATGGGGTGGGTGAGTAAGGTTTGCTGGGTTCTTATAGTGGCCTTTTTTTTCACACACCGCTGCCTACAATTGGACAAGACAGCCTGGTGGGAAGCTCGCAATAGAATCGCAACGTTGCAACCTTCTTCGTTATCTACAGTTCCCATTCAGACCCTGTCTTACTTGTCGAATCATTTCACCGTATTGATCTCAGTTGTATCTGGAGGCCGCGCAATGACCCCATTGGCTACCAATGTCTGGTGCATGTTGCAGCCTCGAGGCTACCCACTACTTCCCTTGATCTGGTGAGTCTCACAGCGCGAATTCATAAACGCTTCCAACACGTGTTCCATTAGGTGATTCTGGCACAGTTCCACGGAGTGGGGCTATTCCCTGGCGAGGTCTTCGCAGCCCCGTTTACTGCGCTCAATACCATTTACCCCCACCTCGTGCGCCACCACGCTCTGAACCTGAACCTCGCTGGTCCACAAACTCTGGACATCATGTCCCAGTCTTGTCTTGGCTTTTTCCGTTTCTTAAAGCGCCGCATGTCATCAATACCATTGACTCGACGAGGGTAAGCAGCGAAATGAGTCTCCATGCACACGAGCGACTTAAATTGGGACTAGGGAATCCCGTAATATCGTCATTCTCGGATCTCTCGGCGTCGGAAAAAGCTCGCTCGTAAACATGCTTATGGGGAGGGCCGTCGCTCCCGTGAGCAGCGGTATCGACGTCGTTCATCCAGCCGTCGTGGAATATCCCATCTCCTTGGCCGAAATTTCGTCGTCGCATCTCCAGCCATCTAATCCCGATCTCGTACTCAGACTCTACGACACAGTGGGGTTGGAACATCGCCCGTCACCTTGGGGTGCGATCAAGGCGCGCCTGAAGCGCAATGGCGGTGTTGATCTTGTCCTGTACTGCGTGCGCCGCGGGCGCTTGTCGAACGAACAGGTGACGCATCTGCGCGACATCTGGAAGACGTACTGTCGAGGAGGCGTTCCTCTGCTCCTGATTGTCAGCAATGTTGACTTTCGCCGTGGATCCACTGAGCAATGGTGGGATGAGAATGGCGAAGATCTAAAAATCTTGGTTGAAGCAGAATTTGCTGGTCACATATGCCTGAATACTCGGGATCCACACCACCCGTCGTGGATGCACCAAGGGATGAGATACGAGGAGGCACAGAAGCTCATTCGTGACCTAGTGATACGCCATTGCAGAGGTCAATCTTCTGGTTCGATATGATCAGTTCAATGTATGTATACACAATACACTGTAGTATAGTTAGGTATTGGGAAATAGTTTAAAAATACCAGACAATGTGTGCTTGTGGGTTACAGAGAGTTGGTATCCGAGGTCTCCGGAGCTATCTTGGCAAGTCAGCTATGAACCGGGGACATAAGAAACGGGACAAATGACCTCGCGAAGTGAGCAACCTGACCAACTCATCTGCCTGTGCCCTAGTCAACCCGCAACGGTCCATGAGTTTCGTGATAGATATCTTCTCCTTTCTTGTTGAGCTCCCTTTAACCATTTCTACGAGCCTCTTCAAGAACGACATGACCCAGATTCCCTCGTCTTTGTTGAAGGCGTTGCCATAAGAGATCGAGTCCTCAAACATAGTTTGGACCAGTTGTCTGGAGAGCGAACGCTTGTGGCGGAGCCCCTGGTCATTCGGATCATCCTGCGCTGCCGCTGTGATACACGCATGTCCAGCTACCGCACTCATCCTCAAATTACAATTTTTCACGAGGTCTTCACCGTTCGCCTCCCACCACGTCTGCATTGCGCTATGAGAATCGAGGTGCGTGATGACGAACGCAACTGGAATTTGCCCTTCGCAGAGGAATTCTTGGAAGAGCCTAAAGCACTTCAACTCCGAGGGTGAGAGCCGGTCGCCCTTTTTGCAAAATACAAGCAAGTCGACACCGCCTTTGCCATGCAGATCGCGAACTAGGCAAGCAGCGTTCGCCAAGGCCATTGTGGTAGCATCTTTCCCTTTATATATCCCATTGAAACCTATTGTGTCCCAGACCAGGAACTGGTGCAACCCCGTATTGATTTCGTAACTGCAGAAAGACAGAGTGCAGCTGTCAAGTTTAGCGGAGACTTCCGCTACCGACTTCCCAACGATGAGATTGATGACCGAACTCTTTCCGGCGCCTGCCTCTCCAAAGAGGACCGCGCGGAAGGGTCGTCTCGGCGACCTAAAGCGTTCCACCAATATTTTGGCATCGAGAATGTTTAGCTGGCAGTGACTCCTCAGGCTCTCCTCGATGGCGGTGTCCGATGAAAGATCAGGTAGCTTGGTTGAAGAGACAGCATGTTCTTCTAATAGCGCCCGCAGCGTCCGCTTGGATTGCTCGTAGGTGGAATCGGATTGCAAGGATTCGTTTTGAATGGTGGTGATACATGCATGCGGAAGAAGGTGGGCCTGGATATTGCATCTTTGTGCGATGACATGCACGTTGCGGTCCCACCAGTCCTCGTCCGGCACATCAAAATGAGTCAAGACGATAGCTATTTGCGCCCGACCTCCAAAGAAAAAGCTGTCCAGCAGCCAATAGAGGTTACGAAGCGAAGCGTTGATCCCGTCTTTCCGAGCGCAGAGCAGAATAAGGTCAATGCCATCCTGTAAGTTTTGCAATAGGGCGTGCGCCTGTTCGTAAGGAGATAGTGGATTGATGTCCTTTGATTCGGCTTGGTTAAAACCCATCGTATCCCACAATCGAAAGGTCTTTTCTCCAACCGAGACCGGAAACCATTGGGCCCGTCTGGTACAAGCTTCCACGCCTGTGGATATGTTCGCCACCGGCTTGTCAGCGAGAAGATTGATGATTGAGCTTTTCCCACAGCCAGTAACACCGAATAATGCAACCTTGTACACCCGCCTGTTGGCAGTGTGAAGGATGTTGGTTTAAGAAGGTTACGGCTTCGATGTTGTGCTCACTCCGAGTCTGGTTTGCCCGGCAGCATAATGCAGCGAACTTTCCTCGGGAATTCGTTCCGAATAAGGTGCTATAGGGTCGAATTATTTCAGCTGAGCATGGTGTCGATAAATAGCAAGTTGCTCTTACAGAATAATGTAACGATGAGCGGTCCGAGCTCAGGAAGGGATGGTCTCGGGTTAAAGGGGAGTTGATCCCAGGGTTTGAGTTCTGTCAATGACTGAATCGCCTCATGGTCGTGGCGTTTCCACCGACCACCTATTTCGAGCGATTCCCATCTTGGTTTCATAAGCGCTTCCAGAAGATGGTTATCATGATCACTTGCTTCCACGCATCGGTCTTCTACCAATCCAGCCGACTGACATAAGCTTGGAGACGAACTCTGAATCCCATTGGAAGAACAGGACGTCATGCCAAGTTGCGGAGCTGTTGGGTTACTAGGCTGGAGTTAACGTTCAACGTTGAAGCTTGAATTAGTAGCGTTCCAAGTTCATGTACCCTAGTCGCATTATATGAATTTGGTTCGTCGACTTTTTGGTCCGTTTCAAGTCACTAAGTTACGCACCACACATACTTACAATCGCCGAGTCGCTGTAAGCATACCGGCTTACCTAGATCCCGTAACTACATATACCGCCCGTGATACTACTGAATGGTATACTTACATTCAGTATATCTACCTTTTGGTGCAACGGCTATGCGCGGCGGTCTGGTCGTTTACAGTCGCGTGGGTTACATTACCTGGTAAGTATGTTCCCTCGGACTTTAACGGCTCTCTTTGTGTCAATTTTCTATGAGTAGCATTCTCTCACCTCCGCAGCTCACAGTCAGGTACAACAGGCACTAGCGGGGAACGCCACTTCGTCAGCTAGCAAGCACATGGCGCATAATTATCTACTACGCCCGTTGTACGTAGCAAAAGTTCCTCAATCAACTATAAGTATTCACTGTCAGAGAATCTTTTAAATACGCATCGCTAAATCTTGCTTTCATGTCCCACCATTACTGGCATCCAAAAGATAATCGTAAGGTGTAGTACCGATTTTACAATCTATTATAATCAGTACTCAGATCAGCGGCTATCTCCCTCTCGTAACGCTCGCAGATGCGTTCCCACCCCTTGCATTTAACCAGCCTGAGGCGGCCCTGAGCCCAGCTGCTTCGTATCCCCGTCGCTCTCTAATAGGTATGCACACATGTGCCACCATATGCCTCGGTACCAAGCGGGGGGTTTGAACAAAGTAATGTCAATATGATGAAATGACCGCTGCCGCAGGCGGATTATCGAGCCACTTTTCCGGCGCGGCCATCTCTTTCGCTGTCTTAAATATATCCCTCAGCGTCTTCTTTCGGTTCATAGGTCTCCCTCGTCCTTGGTTGGATCGTCAGCCTTCCCCCCGTTTTTCATGCCATTGCGTTGATCCTAAATCACTGGGGATTCTGACTATCATCGTCGCCTTCCATCCCTCTCAGCCTACACACTCGCCAATGACTCAGATGCCACGGTCAGTGACGAGCTCTTGGCGAGGTACAACTCACTGATTTCAAATTGAATCCAGTCCCTTTGATGATCAGATACGGGCCCGCAACTCGACTGTACCTCAGGCAGCAAACTTGTACAGTGTAAATGCCACGTGAGTATGAAAATTGGTGTCGACAACTTCAAGTTCTAATGAACGTTCAGCTATCCGCATTTACAACCACTTACGACCCCACCTCTTTATGTGCCACATCAATAGTGAGCGGGCTGCTAAAATCGTTCCAAAACCCCCTCTAACCATTCTTATTCATGATGTAGTAATCGCTGTTGGCCGTCCGACCCCCTACCTCCGCCGCATCATGACGGATCAAATCTTCCCCCAGTTACGCACCCATCATATTCGCTCATGCCTGTGGGGAATGAATCTTCGAACCACTGCAGTGCTTTGGTCTTTCCCCAACCTTATAACCCATCGGGTTCATCTCACTCTCCACCTAATCTGCTCTCCAGTCCCGCCTATCCGCCTGCCGCTTACCATTCCACATTAGATCCGACTCTGTATTCCAACTTTCCTTGTCAACAATCTCCCTGGTCTGTTGAGGATAATCAAGTCGGATCTGTAGATGAACATTTTCCCGCCCCCAGCCATTATCATTCCTCCGTCCCACCACAACAGAGTCCTGGCACCTCTCTTCATACCCCTGTGGGTTACACTTTGGAGCCGTATAGTGGGATGTTGGGTGCCTCGTACCCTTGTCGATGGACGGAGAATGGTATTACCTGCAACGTCATGGTGCAAGCCACTAGATCCCACATGAACCGCCACCTGCATACAGACCACGGATTTGGCGGCTCCGATACTCAACAAACGAGGTGCCGCTGGGCAGCATGTGGGGAAACAATGCAGCAGGGCAGCATCGCTAGGCACATGGTTACGTGCCACTTACAGGCTAAGGTGACCTGTCCTATGTGCTCCAAAAAACTGTCTCGTCAGGATGTTATTTCCAAGCACCAACGTGTTTGCCCCGCTGCAGGTGCTTGGCGCTGAGCGCGGATGCGCTGATGGGTTCTTTAACTTCTCAATAATCTTAACCAGTGTTCCTTAATAGTCCTCAGCTGGAACACCGGCTTTTGATTTCAGCGTATTCTGTCCTTTTTGTTTTCTGCGCCAGTGTTTTATTCTACCCATATTTCACTTGACGATTACTACATCTTGATGCTACGACGACGAGGACGGCAGGCTAATGTATTTCCGTACATATCTGCCTACAATACAATGACTAATATTCTACTCCCATTACACAGAACAATGCACTGTACATCGGATCAGTCTTTCTTGCGCGCGTTTCTCCTGCCACCGCGCGTACAACGCGTGCCAGCGTGAGAGACAGTTCCTGAACGCTGAGTAAGAACGCACTGATTAGTGTTTCACGCGTACAGTTCGGGAGCCACCCTTGGCTGTGTGATCCCTGAGTTGATCCACATCCGCGAAGGTAATCTTTGTACTCTCTCTGCTCTGGCACTTTACCATAGGACCCGGAGTCCGGACTCGGGTGTTATATGCGGTTTCAATCACCCCTTCACGTTCGGGTCAAGAGATCTTGTTAGCGTTGAGATCAGATTCCAGCGCCTCGCGCTCAGTTCTCCAGTGCTGCAACACGCCGGCGGCGGTGCACTATACATCCCCCGAGGAATCGATCACTCCACGTGGGGTCATTACAATGGCGAGTCGATGTCCTGCGTCCACAGATCGAAAAAAATTTAAACATCCGAGCCCGCCAGGGCTGGGCTGGAATGACCACAGGAGAGATGCCAAGCTGGGTTCCCCCAGCCATCCGTCTGCGTGCGGAAAACACACCTTGCGGTCTCAACATGGTATGCTTTTGGCTATGTGCTTCCTTCCGCTCAGATCCCGCAATGTGTAAATATCCTTTTTTGGAATTGTGCAGGATGGCTCCGAGCGATGCCCCCTCCGTTTCGGTCTGAATAGGTCGAGGGAATACGCATCGCCTGACACGTTCAAGGTCACCCCCGGTCCCTGCATCATTCATCTCCTCGATTACATTGGCTACCGCATACTTGTAGTAAGCACGTTGAGACCCTACGTTTCGCACATACGGCTCAGTCTTCCCTTGTTCTTCAGGGATGAGTACCGATTTCTCGCTGTCCATTGTCATGCGTGCCTAGTTGCCGTTGTTCAGGATATGACCCTTCTGCGGTGCAGGTAATCTATCAAACCGTCGGCCTGCAACATATCCGCATCTTGCTGTATCGCAGTCTGTTTCTCAGCTAACTTCGGTGTGATCCGCCTACAGTGCAAGAAGGCAGGCAACTCCAGCTCCCGAACCCGAACAAGGGCGTACTCGGGCGAAGCCATGCGAGGGACCCTTTTAAAGCTGAACTTGAAGGGTGTACACCAGCAACTCATCACCGACTCTGCTTCACGAACATACGAGACCAGACATGTCTTACTACACGAACAAGTAAGATCACCGTCCTTTCATCAATGAATGTGTATTGAACAACTCACGTAGTGGTGCTTATGGGTCTCCCTTTGGGTGGAGAGATCATCAAGAGCAGTCTGGTTATTACGCCCGGATGCCCCAACAACAAAATGTATCAGCCGCCGGCAATCCCTCGAGCGGCGATCTGTATGTGACGGGCGAATCACGCCGAGAAAGGTATGCATGACAAGGTCTCCAACTCAAAGGCCGAGAACTGATTTCACTAACCTCGTCGCAGTTACATGCATGCCAGTTTTGCGCACAACACGGATTCGTGGTCAAACTATGCCCCTCCTGACTCTTCTTTTACTGGGCACAGAGGGGGGCCATGGCAAGGCGATCAATACATTGATCAGACTCGCCTTGATGGATCCTCGTTTGGAAGTGATGCCGCTGGAGCACAGATGAACCTTCCTATGGGAATGCAAATCGCAGACCCCCTATTAGACCCAGTTGCACAAAGACCCACATTTCAGCCTTACGCTCCTCCTTCTGTGGGATGGACGCAAACACCTGGTTCTCGTTGGCAGTCCACCCAGTGGGCCCACCCTGAGCACACTGCTACGCGACACAGCGACCAGCGCAGTTCCATGAGTTCTCTTGGAGCTAGCGCCGAAGTTCCCCCCTACCAGCCAGCCGGCCCTTCAGTGAACGCTGGACACCGGGGAGCGGCACAAACCGGTCATCTTCACCCGGTACCCACTTCGAATAGTCCTGCACCCCGCAGCGATCCTGTACCTGCACCTGTCACCGGTATGTCCACGCCCCCCCTTTTTTTTCGTCTGGACACGAGGACTCACACGAGACACAGCATCCCCAACGCGATCGCGCGGCGAGTGGTGGGATCCCCCAGACGCGCCCACGTTTCGGTGTCAGTGGACGTGTGGGACGCGGTGCTCGGCGCTCATCGCGGGGGACCGAAGAAGCGTCACGAGTCACCTCCGGGACAAGCATGGCGAGTTTTCCTCGGACGGTAAGAAAATCGAGTGCGGGTGGGCGGGGTGCACGGCGTTTATGCAGCGGCGCAATATTCCGCGCCATATCCTCGCGTGTCACCTCGAGGTCAAGGTGCCGTGCTCTGGCTGCGGCATGCCTCTGAGCAGGGCGGATGCGAGCAGGAAACATCAGCTCGCGTGTCCGAGAGTGTCGGGTGTCATGGGTGCTGAGGAAGACGAGGGCGTCTATTAGCGTTTCTGGCGGAGTTGGTGCGCACGACTTTGGCGCGCGCGTTGTTTGATGCGTCCTTTTTCTCTCGAGGCGGGATGGTGTTTTTTGTTATCTTTTCGCATAATCTCCATAGATTTTTTCCGGCGTTTGCGCGTTTGATATTTTTATTGTCGTGTCATGTGTTGAACCGCATCAAGAAATCTTGACACTGTTTTCTCGTCAACGTTTAGGCTACCATTTGTTTGGATACATCGATCGCTCTCTCTTGTTCTCTTCTCCTTGTCTGGGAAGGCTGCGCTGTCCCCACATGCTGCTTAGTATTTGGACACGGACCACCTAGTGTTGATCACTAACCTTCCTTTTTCGTTCGGGTGCAACACTGCATGGTAGCACAACACTCGGTAACGAGTCTACGATGCGAATAAGAGAGTAATTTAACCGCGCGACAAGCGATAAGCGAGGTGATGGCAATATCATCCCCACCTGACGAGTCTCATAGAACATGTGAAAAGTACGGATTGTCAGCAGATTGCTAAAGTTTGGAGTCTGTGAGTTTGAGAATAGTTTACATAGTTCCAATACAAGTGCAACACACGTCGCCAGCCAAGAAACAACAAAAAAAGAAAATACAAACATGACCGTTGTACAACAACCGCAGACAAGCGATACATTGTGAAAACGCGAAAGCAAAAAAAAAGTTTAAGTTACGGGGATGTCGCGAACGATCATGTGTATGATGATAAGAAAGAAAAGAGTCCTTACTTGCCCTGGAAACTCTGCATGATCGTTCGTAATCCAAAGCGAAGGCTCGGAGGTGGTGATCTAGATGCACGGGCCTTTACAGGGGAAGGATGCCAGTTATCAAGGGTGGAGAAGCCCATTCTAGAGAGTTTCTGGAAGCTGCGCGATGGATCGCGTTCGCGACCACGGGGCGCGGAGATGGAATCATAGCTTGGCGCCGTCGATACACGGGAGAGAGGAACGCCGCGGGGACCCGGCGCAATGCCCGGATCAGGCGTGCGTGAACGTGGAGAGTTAGATATTGACTCTCCAGGTGTATTGTACCCAAAGTCTGGTGAATCATCAGAAGAGGGTGACCATGTGGATTGGCGAATGTGTTCCGCTTTTTGTTCCTGTAATGTTTTCCTGTTTGAGGAAGCTGAGGGACCTTGAGTTACTAGTCGTGAATAAAATTTCAGCAAACTTACCATCCTGGCCGAATTGTGGAGGAGAGAGATGGGAGGGTTTAGTTGCGGATAAAAGAGACACGCCGTCGTTGGAATGTACAACGTCTGCAGGCTGTGTTGTTGCCTCCTCCTTTAGCCGCTTCTCAATAGCCAGACTCTCTCCATAGGCAGCAAGCTTTGCGCTGAGAGGGGTTCTGCCTGTCTCTGAGTCCTTGATGTTCTGTTCTAGATACTGTTGTTCCATATTTAGAATGGACTGCTGCGTGCGCTGAACAAGCTCCTCCGCTTGAGCGTGTGAAGAAATCGCGGAGATATCGATATCTAGCGCGAAGTGCAACCTCCGCGGACGTTGGTGTATCTCGCGCGTCTCCTCATTATCAGCCTCATATTCCCCAAGTGCGGGGAGAATTCGGGGACTTCCAAGGAGATGCGGAGTGCTAGGCGTAGCGATGCTCCATGCAGCATCGCTTGAACTCGATTGAGGATATGTGGAGGTGGTGGAGGTGGTGGCAGTAGTACTGGCACTGCTAACAGAGTCGCCGCGTAACCTACTCTCAGCCAGGGCATCCTCGGAGGGCGGAGGAACATTGATGCTGAAAGGGAGGTGGGGTTTGCCTGATGAAGGATCTTTGGTTGGATGCAACTCAGAATTACTCAAGGGAACGCCATATTCTTCATCGACATCATCCTCGTGGTCGGGTACGATGTTCACAAAGACAGGTGGAATAGCATGGGGTACGACGGGGGACTCCTCAATAGTGTCTGGTATCCTGCCAAACTCGGCTTCATCATGCCGACCGCCTGAAGCAATGCCAAGTGAGCGCATCCGATTTTCGAGTTGGCCGCGAGAGCTTGGACTTTTCGCGCGCCCAGGATAAGGGGTGGAATCTGATACGGAACGCTCAAAACGAATGCCCCGAGGGAGAGATCCGGGTTGCGATGTTGATCCGTGACCAGAGCGTGAGCGATTCTGCATTCGTAGAATGCCGGATTTGATTGGAGTGCCAGAAATAGAGCCAGAGCCATCTGCACTGCCGGAATCTTCATCGTGAGGAGAGGTTACACCTGTGCCTGAGACGGGATGGTTGCGGGACCGCTCGGCGGTCAAGACGCTGTGAAGATCTGCAGGATGAAGGGGATACGCTCGGATGCTGGACAAGGATGTGCTGGTTCCCAGTCTGCGGGGTGAATATAGAACATGGGGGGGATCGCGGGGTGAAGAGGAGAGTGGGACGGGGATGTTGCGAGGGGACATGGGGGGAGTGCCAGATGAGAGGGCATGAGAGGCTGTAATGGGGACTGGACGAGGAGGCGAGGATGGAACAGGTGACTCGGAAAGGGAGGCAGCGCTGGAGCTAGAACCGTCGGCATTTGATTTCCTGAAGAGACTAAGGAGGGAAAGCTTGGAGTGTAGCTTACGAGAGTCGGCGCCGGTTCCGGCTGATCTGGGCCGGGTGGAGCGGGTAGTAGAGGCTGGCTTGACGGATGAGTCATCCAGAGCGTGTGGGAGGGAAGGGCGGCGGGAAGATAGAATGGTGGGAGAGGGAGTGTTTCCATCGGTGCGAGAATCCGATTCTGGGTCAGTGGGGAGCGGAGATGTGAGAGATGGTCTGGCCTCTGGGTCAGAAGTGCCACCTGCGGCAGATAGCGTGTGGTCAACAGAGCGCTTGAAATGCAAGCGCTTTCGGATGGAAGCTTCTAGATATTCTACGGCACAAGAAGTAGAAGTGGTGCGCTAGTGGGGGGTCAGACTGGGCGGTGGTGAGTAGGGTACGCCCACCTTGACGGAAGAAGATGCTTGTGTAAGGAGTTCTGCGCATTCGACCCAGCCATTTTGGCGAGCGATGAGTTCTGGGGTGATTCCGTGCTTGTCGGCGCGATCTGGGACTGCGGCACGAGAAAGGAGGGTGCGAACGACGGCGAGATGACCGTTGGCAGCAGCGAAGTGAAGCGGTGTTGAGCCAGATGTACCGACGATGGGGGCTGCTGCATCGCGATTGCGTTCAGAGTAGCGGCGGGGGAGTCTGTAGAGGGTAAGCGATGGGCAAGCGGGACGTAAAGACAAACCTTGGGGCGTTTACGTCTGCGCCACAGTCGAGGAGGAGGTTTACGACGAGTACGTTTCCGCCAGCGCAGGCAGCGTGGAGGGGGAGTACGCCGTCGAGGACCGAGTTGACTGGCTGCCCGTGTGAGAGTGCGTATTGGACGAGGCCGATGTCGCCAGATGCTGAGGCTGAGTGTAGGCCAAGATGTGGGACTATAAGTTGGTTATTAGCGGGTCGGGTGATGAGGAGGAGGAGGAGGAAGAGACGGACAGTCAGTAGTGACGTTGTACTTGACTTGTAGGCGAGCTTGACTGCGTGTCGACTGTCGCATCGTCCATTCGTCGTCGTCGCAAAGCAACAAAAACCAATCCGATTACTAATCACTACTTGTACGGATATGGACTGCCTACAGACCCAGCCCCGTATCGCCGTGGTGGTGTAGACAGCGTGTCCGCATCGCTCGACGATTCGTCCGATTCATACACACCTTTCCCAGACGGAGGGGGTATAACAACACCCTGCGACGGAAGCCGACTGTGATACGACCCCACCGTCGAGGGTGGAAGCGGAACACCCGCCCCAGTGTACGTCGTGTCTCCCATCGGCGTCGGTGGTCCTGCAGGCACGAATCCTGGTGGCAGTCCCCCATCTGGCAATTCCATCACTATCGTGCCATCCTCAGGTGTCCCTTGCTGAGGAAGTGGAACTGGCCGATCTGCGTCCGCTGGACTCAACAGATGTGAGCGCGTACCTGACCCCGTAGTGCCTGAATGATTCGACGCAGGCCTCGACTAATCACCCCAATCAGTCCCAGGTCCACGATCGTACTCAAATAACCCACCGGAGGCTGAATCGTAATATTCACCGTGCCAAAAGACGACGCGCTCCCTGGCCGCGAATATCCTTTATCAACTGAAAGTGACTGCGATGTCATTCTAGACTTGAGACTCGCCATCTCTGCAGCCGTCAATGGCGCAGGCATCGACACGTGCACGAAGCCTGCCTACAACACGTCCTTTTCAGCATGTCTCCATCCTGTATCAACATTCCTTACCTCGTCCACACGATCCTCCTGTTGCTTCGCGCTCCGTCCAGTGCGTATACTCGCGTCGTGTAGGCTTGCTACCTCGGGAATAACACTCAGCACGGGAGAGCGATGCCCCCGGTTGCCAACATATTCCGGCGCATTCAACAGGTCCAGCTCAGACGTTCGTGTAGAGGAACCGACGCTCTCCCTTGAAGACCTTCGCTGCACTTTGCGATGCTGCCGCTCACTCCCAGGATCATACAGGGGATTCCTAGGGGAACGTGGCTCGGGAACCCTCAACACAGGAACGGTACTAGGCACAGGCACCGGAGGAACACGAGGCGATGTCGAACCAGCCCCCGATGAAGGTGATTCACCGCTCGGCGTACGGAGGAATTCATGAGGAGGTGGCAGTCGAATGACCATGGAAGCATCTACCTCTGGGATAAAGCCGTCAAGTGGAATCTCCGCGTGTCTTTGCGCAGGCGAGTACATGGACGTTCGCGCAGACGCTCCAGTTGATCGAAAGTACCGCGGCACGTCTCGCTCACTCGAAGACGAGGAAGAAGAAGGGGCAGAATCGCCAGATGGAGGGAAACGGGTCGTTGTCACAGTGTACGGAGGGTCGCTCTCGGGAGGGAGGTCTGGTTCTCCTCGCGACCTGCGTGACTCGGATTCAGATGGAGGCGAAAAGTACCTCTCCATCATCTTGTCAGCAGTTGAGCGACCATTGATATACCCTTGGTTGCGACCCCGCAGATAACCCATGTCTTTTCCCATTTCGATGCCCTCCTGGAGCCCCAGCTTTCTTCCTTCTTCGCGAGCTATCTCGATCATCTTTTCCTCCTCCAACTTTCTCAGTTTTCTTCGCAACTTGGTAGCTTCTTCCTCAGCTTCTCTCCTACGACCCTCGACGTCTTTGAGGATGTTTTGCGCCTTGAAAATCTCTTTCTGCGCCTCCTCCAACGCGTTCTTGTAGAGCTTCAACTCTTCCCTCAGCCTAGCTGCATCCGCCTGCGCAGTCAGTCGCGCGTCATTGGCATCCTTGAATCGTACGATAGCCTCCTTGAGCTTGCGCTCTGCAGTATCTGCACGGTCCTGCTCAAGGGCCAGCTGTGATGATGTAAGGGAGAGCTCCTGCTGCAGGTCGCGCGTCGTCTCCTGTTCCTCTGCCAGCATTCGCAGGAGCTCTTTCGCAGTCGGCGCATTCATGGGCCGTTCCTTGGACGACCGAGATGGAGGGGTCTTGGATGACTGCCTGGCACGCTTGCTCGCGTGCGGGGGCGACGGCGGCAGCGTCTTGTCGTAGTTTTGGTAGTCGTCCATGTACAGCGGAGAAGGTAGATCGGTCATGGAGGTAAAAGGACACGCAGCCCGACGGCAGAGCCTGCCTTATTATCTAAAAAATAATTGAGTCGTCCATTGGCGAGTATGTTTGCGTTCGGTCGCGTGTACAAACATGAAATGCGCGTAACCATTGCAAACATGACTTCTATCGGACATATATATGGACAGTGGTTAACACTCCAGCGGAGTAGCACACACGAGCCCTCACGACTTTCCTCCTCGAAAGAGATGCTCTATACATGCATTCGACTTTGACAAATTTATGTCATTTCGGGGACCACCCAGGTTAGGCTCCGTCATACCTCGTATCTCTTTCGACAGGAGGATCTGTGGGCGAGTTTCCAAAACGAATTCGTGCATTGTCCTCAACGGAGCTCCAATTTCCGAACGGTCCTGCAGTCGATGATCCTCGCGTCGAACATTGGACTCGGGGTATCCTCATCACTGACGAGCACCCACAATACGGGCGACGACTCGTTTACTATTCGTCACGAAACATGTTTTGCCATCGCGAGATCAGGCACTAGGCTTTGTGAACGACACGTGCGGCGTGTGTCCCTCTAAATCACAGCAAGCGGCGTTGATGCTGTCCTGCAGGGCCTCTTATACCGGAAATAAGCTGCTGGCATGCCGCACTGCCCAGAGTCCACGCGTTCTCCTCGCTGATTCGCTGGGACCTTGCGCCCACTTTCTCGAGCTGCGCTGAACAATTAAGCATTATGAGTCGACGAGGGGGCCTGCGAGAAACGTGTTGTGATGACACGCCATCTGATCTGTGTCCTAGGCCTGTGCTGCAGACGTTCCTGGCGGAACGTGCCTCGTGTCTTTGACGTTATCAGACACTCTGCCTACGAATGGAAGGGAATGATCTTTCGCTTCAAGTATGTAATTCAGTCGCGTATGGTATCACTGATACTCGGTATTAGATCCGAGTGATGATGGCAGGTATCAGGTCTTGAATGGCGAGCATCTTGCCTGGTGGTGTTCAGTAGGTCGTCGTCTGTACTTTGATCTGTTTCAAAAGGGGATTTCCTTTGCATTCAAATTCAAAGGCCCCTAACGGAGCTTGCGGGCACAAACGAACTTTTATTGCTTTGGTCTTGATTATATTGACAACACCCTGCAGCCGAGGTTGTTGCGACTGTAGGAAGTATGTGCTCCGTAAACGGTAAAGTCTTATCAGAAGAACTAGCCAATGACCTCACGACGGACCTTGGGCCGTGCATTGTAGGGATCGTGTTTCTGTTCTACTCCGAGGACTCTCGCTCGAGGAAGCTGGTAAGCTGCTGACGACAGTTGTACATATTATTCGGCAGATACGCGGAAAACGTTGTCAACGAAGACATCCGATCCAAGCGGGACAGCCCCATCGAATAAGTACCCCACAGGGAAAGGTTTCTCGACGGGCCTAAATTAGAAGCATACATTGTTGCTTTC
The DNA here is from genome assembly GCA_038093375.1 of Xerocomus brunneocitrinus. Taxonomy (NCBI): domain Eukaryota; kingdom Fungi; phylum Basidiomycota; class Agaricomycetes; order Boletales; family Boletaceae; genus Xerocomus; species Xerocomus brunneocitrinus. The sequence continues at coordinate 64,861 of JBBPSB010000027.1, read as the reverse complement.
ACCGCGGGGCACACACCCAGGGGTGGGCGATGCGCCTAGATATCGCTTCAAAGATACGCGAGATCGGCTGTGTTCTATTCCCATTGGGTAACTCCCATGCCAAGTTGAATGGGTGGCTAGGAAACCTACCCAGTCTATATCGAGGTTCCACTGCGCATCTTGAATGTGTGAGTGATCGCCTTGACAGTATCTTGCGCGCTCCGTGTTGACAGCCGATCTCGACCATCCAGGGTATCCTGGAACTCGGTTGGATCATGGATGATTAAATGCCACGTTGCTCCAAATACAATTAGGTTCACGCTCAGCGTCCGCGGAAACTATGTTTCAACCAAGATTCCGGTCGTCACACGCAGATCAAGTCGGAACAAGGTTGAGTTAGAATGGATATTAACGTTCTGGGCTTGGCCGCGTGTCTCGAACGGAATTACGGGCGAACCAGCTGGTATCAATCCAGTACGTTCTTGTTCCAACTTGGCACGCCTGTGATAAGCTCGGGACTTGGCTGACTCAGAAGACTGAGATTCGCAATTCCATGCACCCTTTCCGGAATGGCCGGTAGAGTTGTTGATCTGGGAGTCAGATTGAATTTGGGCAGATATTCAAGATGCATCCAAGTCTTCCAAAGCCAAGGCCCCCGGATCATGAGACAGTCGTTCTCATGCATCTTACAGACTATGGCTCTATGTTGCCCTTCAAATCCACCAATATCTGAGATAGACGAAACAACTTCGTATCATTGGAAAATTGTCTACCATTGCGCTGAGGCCTCGGATGTTTGCATTAATTCGCGGTATCTTGTAGGCACCTTGGATGTTGAGGCCGGATACTTACAATATTTAATTCCAGCACCCATTTAAACCGACGTTCTGCAACTTTTCCAATGATTTCCAAGGCCCTTGTGCGAGACGTCCATTGCCGCCTTTTAGTTCAGGAACCTCAACTTGATGACACGCTCCACCAAGCCCACTTACTTTCCATTGGCCAACAACATCTTATTCACCTTCCAATTCTGTTATTTTGTCACCTGACCGTCTTATCTCCCAATTGTCCGCTTCTCGGCTGCAAACGGGGCGCAATCCAAGTATTTTTTCATTCACCCCTCAGTCTCCACTGCTTCACTTCACACCATCGTAAGCCATGGCAAACAGTCAAGCATTGACCAAGTTCATCGTTTGGGCTCCGGATCACACAGATGCGGACGCTCCTGCGAGACGACTTTCTGTGCAGCCGAAACACTATGAGGGCATACACCAGTTAATCAAGGACGGGACACTCCGTAAGCATCGAATGGCACGTTTACAGACAATACGTCGTCGTCTGATGTGGTGTAAATGGAAACAGGTGTTGGTGGAGGCGTTGTGACCTCTGAGGAGTTTGTCAACGCAGCCCCAGCTGATCGAAGGTACTTTGGTTCTTGCATCATCATCGAGGCGGAGAGTCTGGGAGCCGCTCGCAAGCTTATCGAAAGCGACATCTATTACACTGCTGGTGTGGCAAGTACCTTTTTTTTGTCGTCGAATGTGTGCTCGTTGACGCATGAAATGACCAGTGGGACAAGGAAAAGTTGCAAATTCTTCCCATTCTGTTGGCAACTCCTCTGCCACCTGTACCCTTGTAAATACCGTCGTCTCCGTGGCAGTCGAGAATTTCTTGGTTGCGAATCGAATTTTGGTTGGTCATTGTCACACGTTCGGAAGGCATGAACGTGTAAACCAGTACTACGTAGCTCCCGAGGCCGCCCGAAGGCAGACCAAAACGCCGGGTGGTACCGGACTAGCAAGCGCAGTATCTAACTAACAGCCGCATCTCGAGAATCTGACATTAGAGACACATTGACCAGTGGCGGCGCCAGATAGGCTCGTCTTCTCCGCCTTGTTCGGCCAAAAGGTCCCTGAGGCCTGAGGGAATGTGATGGTATACGCTATCGCTTCGGACGAAGATTCGCCGGAGGGCGTATGCATTGCTGCGCCCTTGGCAAGCCAGGCGTCGGCGGAGCACGATGCTCGACACCATGCATATCGTTCTTACTACTAAATCACGTTGACGTTATACTAGTACTATAATACTGCGGTCACCTCGGTGCCTAGTCACGGACATCACGCCGGATCTACCCAGACCGAGATCGAGAGCTTAATTTTCTGCCCGAGCGGTGATGTGCGATCCACGAAAGCACAAGCACCAGCGCCCGCCTGACCAATCAAGGCGAGTTTGATGCAGATATCTGTCGGATTTTCCTAATGCAGAGCATCTGCCGGTTGGACGTTCAAAACCCGACGCCGCCTGCGCATCATGCATGATGCGAGCACGGTCAATGGTCATCATCATGACCAAGACGATTTGGAACAATAGGATCAAGGATTTGGTTAATTGAGGAACAAGGGAACACGTTTTGATGACACGCCGCGTCTCATCTTGCTACCTGAGTGCATGGCCGCGCAGCCCGGTGATGGGACGAGCAGCTCATTCTCCTACGGCATCAGGCATTCAATCGAACGTTGCGCGGCGATACCCGACGGGCGATCATAGGAATTTTTTTTTTGGAATTACCAGATTTGAATCTGAAGACGGCCAAATGGGGTGCACGGAGAAATTCTGGGACAAGTTCCCACTGCCAAATGAGGCACTGATGAGTGGCTGAATGAGGTTCCAGAGGCCACTTCAAGTCGTAATGCACGATATGTTTCTGATCGCCGACGTTTGGGATCAAAAATAGTTTGAATGGGGTCAAGGGACTGTGCCATCGAGTTGATTCCACCGCCATATATATCGTTCGAACTGGTTACCGTTCTGCGCTTAGCATTCATTCTGTTTCAGGTGAGATAGTCGCATAATATGGGCTAAAGGATGAGCGGTCCTCGCTTACTGGAATACATATCCCCCCTCGTGTGCCATTGATACGCAACAAATATGTAATGGGACAACTGAATCAATGAGCACCAAGAGACATCAATCTTCCGGTTGGCTGTGTGATTCCCGCCTTGTCTTGGAGTGTTGTGGCCATCACCATCACCAGCTTCTCCTTATCCCACTGGTGGATGTTACGACACTTAGTAGGGCTAGACTGATCGGGATCGTAGGCCAACGTACAACGTTCTCCGTCCAGTAGAGATCTTGTTCGTCGAGTTTTCTGACGTCCTCGATAAAATCGGCTTCGTACAGAAGAACCGAGCCAATAAATTTCTTGTCCGCAGCATTCAGACTCTCGGGGGTAATCAACCCGCCAGCCACTTCTATGAAGCAAGGACGAGATCCGGGTCAGTGCAAGCGGCACATCTCACGCTCAGCATTGAATTAACCCACTCAGGATGCCTTGCTTGATGTGTTTATTGGCGGTTATAAAGTGCTTCGGTCGGACGGTCATTCGGCGAGCGAGCGCACCATCGTCACGGTGTAATCCGGAGCCCAGACCAAGTATGGATGAGCCCGCGGAATAGTCGAGCAAAAATGTCGCAGTTGGGGGGTCGGTAAAGCAACCATCTCGAAGCGCTGGACACACGGGCAGTGGCCATGACCGTGGTTCACTCGGCGGGTTAGAAATTTCCCTCCAGCCATGAGAACCTGACACCAAACTTACACACCTGCCATTTTGGGGCGTCTCTGTCTCTCTGACCCACTGCCCGATCACCTGTTCGGCTCATAATGCGTAAACGGTGTCGGCGAGTGATTCCCAGTTCCTTAGAGCGTAACCACTCGTTCATTCACCCCACGTTACTCCTCCCTGAAAGCCATGGCGACGAATCACGCGTTGAACACGTTCGTGGTTTGGGCACCTTACCAAACTGACGCCGACGCTTTAGAGCGGCGGCGCACCGTGCGACAGAGCCACATCGACAACGCACATAGACTGACTGACGAGGGGATCATTCGTAAGCATTGGTGGCGTATTTACGAGAAATAAACTGTCTGATCGTTCTTCATGGAACACACAGGTGCTGGTGGTGTTGTCCTGACCTCGGACTCCGCCGACGCAGCCCCCGCTGATCGAAAGTTCTTTGGAACATGTATGGTCCTTGAGGCAGAGAGTTTGGAGGCTGCACGTAAGCTTATCGAGAATGACATCTTTTACAAGGAGGGTGTGGTACGTATCCTCTGTATGACGCATTCCCGGGCTTCTCTCATCGCGGCGTAACTAGTGGGATAAGGAAACGTTGGAGGTCCTTCCGATCCTGTTGGCAAACCCACTGCCACCTGTGCAACGCACACATCATTAGGTACTCCTTTGTGCATTCAAAAAATGTATGCACATGGCATGTATTCGGGATTCCGAAAGCATTGCCCCCGCGTCAGGGTATGATGTAAAGCCCCAGTCGTTATGCAACTATCTTCGATCAAAGGCGCTCAACGGAATCTTCACGGGAACATCCCTAGCTTCCGATGGTGATATCAACACGTTTCCACTGTGCGACAATGAAAATCACATTCAATCACACCCATTGCCGAGTGGGTTCTTCTGTCGCGGAAGGAACTTATCCATCCCATGCCGGGCGAGCTCGGGCATTCGCCGGTGTTTGATAGCTGACATGACTAAATCGCGACACGTTTTCCTTGTGCTCCAGACCCTTAGTGATCGTTACAGAGAAGCCATGATGGCAGCTCGGCGAAAACGATAAGAGGAACATGGCAAATGACTCGAACACGCTCTCGGATATTTCGAGCAACAGTAAAATAAGATGTATATTGATGATAATAAATCCAATGGTTTTCATATGAGAATAACACATAATATAGATGAGATGCCAGTGCTTGAGTCGATGAGATGCCTAAGTATTACAATTCTGAATTCGTGGAAGTGAATGATGACTAGACGGGAATTAGATAGCTGTCCACAGGGTTGCATGGCGCGTTGGCCAGCTTCTAGGTCCTGTAGCGAGAACTGCTTGGGACCGAGGGAATTACATTACATGTTCTTTCGTGACGGGCGACCACATCGGGCCGACAAAACCGTCTTCCGCAAAAGCGGCAATTTGCCGCCGCCAAAAGATGTCTAGAAACAATATGGCGGGCCACGTTCATGCGCTGCATGAATTGACCGCAGTCTTGCCACTCGCAAGGAACCAGGTCCCGTTCGTGGCCAACGAAATGATGATAAACCCGCAGGTGCTCGGCCATCTCGCGGTTTTTACCCGGAGCAAAGCCGTCGCACGGTGGGCCACCCAGCCACAGGCAAGGGTAATATTGAAATTCGGGGTTCGGTAGGATAAACGCTTCTGGGGCGGCGGGAGGCGTTGGTGGTTGCGGCGCCACCAGCGGGTCGTGAAACATTTTCCTGAAATCGGGGGGAGGCGTCGGTGGTTGTGGCGTCACTAGTGGGTCGTGGAACATTTCCCCGAAATCGAGGGGAGGCATTGATGGTTGCGGTGCCACGAGTGGGTTGTGGAACATTCCCTCGAAATCGGTGGGAGTGTTAAAGTGGGGTATTGGCATGAATGGATCGTTGATGTTAGCCGCGAGCCTGCTGTCGGCTACAAAATGAGGGTCTGCAAATCGAGGTGGGTGCAAGGTGCGCATAGGAAGTTGGGTGGGGCGCATTCCCTGCAGGTTTTGCCATACCGTGAGCGACCGCAGACACTGAATAGCGAGAAAACCTACAGAAATGACCGGGTCCATGGAGCGGGGCACCAGGAAATCCATGTTAGAAGCCAGAACTGGCATCATGGAGGTCCTGGAGTGAAACACATTAGGGATGGAAAGACATTTAATTCAAGAGACGGACAGGTTTGGGAATGAATTGCGCTCGCCAACACTGTTTGGATGAAAATACTGAGGATCAGGGTGATATTCCAACGAACTGTAGGTAGTGATTGAGTCATAAGAGAGCGCAGCCTTTATAGCCGCTCGGACGCACCGATTGACGATTTGGGACCCCCCGCTGAAATTGCCGCACAGCAACCTCCCCCTCCTGTAGATGGGGCTGTGAGGAACGGGCAGCATGGTTGGTCAGCCCAAACCGAGGGAAAATAATTCTAGCTGAATGGTTGCAAGGGGAACGCCTGGTTTGTTGCGAAAGAGAAAGTATGACGTTGAATACTAAAGTGTTGTCTGACGCTGGGGTCGCGCTCACGGGCGATGACAACGTCAGCACAGGGGGAAAATAAGAAACAACAGGGAGAGCACGCAGGCTTTTAAGCCTAGGGTGGCCGCCAAGTTAGTGTTAAGTTCAAGCGCCATAAGGTTGCCTGGTTCCCCACACTCTATTTTCCATTTCGAAAAGCCAGCCATCCATCAGTAATTCCACGAGGCATTGACTTAAACCTGATCGTGTGCGGGTGAGCTCGCATCGCACAATCAGAAGCGATTTTTTTGCAGCAGAATTGCGATAGCAAACCATTTTCCCACTGAATTCCGAGGCGGTTGAACTTCGGTCATGAACGCCGCGTCCAGCTTGAAGTCGTAAGCATCCCGTGCAGAATTTTTTTCGGCCATGCGGATTAGTTTAGATTGAGATTTTGAAAGGTGTTGCAACAAGCGAACAAGAGCCGAAAGTTAGATCCAAGGCGGGGATTGAGGGCTTGAAAATCTTCGAATGGAATGGGCGTAGTTGACAAAGAGCGTCATGTTCATCTAGGATCGGCGAACGAAACTAGGTGGTTTGATGGTTCCCAATGATGCTCTGAGTCACGAAAAGTCAACGAACATCGAGTAATTCCTTGTATCACTGGTCGACACATCAAATGGGACGAATAACTTGGTGGGAAGCCCACGACCAGCGAAGCCGAAGAAACATTATAAGAGACATATCGTGTCTAAATCGCACTGATCCAGAACAGCATGATAGACGAGGGAGAAATTTGCAAGGTGGAAAAAAAGAGAGATGGAAACAGTACCACGGATGCCAAGTGATCGTTTTCTAGACGGCGGATTGCAATCGCATTCGTTTATTCAAGGCATTAGAGCTCAGCTAGCCTCGCCAACGATGTACTTGTGGAGATGGAGCAGAACGAAGGAGAACGTGAGAAGACTTGCAGGCGACACTGGCCGCTTTAACCTCTACCCAACTGGCAAGGGAAGTTGGTCGTAATTAACTTGACCATAAATGGTCGTAGATAACAGCTTCCCCTGGAAAGAGACGAAAATTACTTGGAAACAACATTTGTGGACACATTTGGACGACCGCTCAAGAGTTCATGGCTCGTTGTGCAAGGAAACCATAACGGGCACTCTCTCGCGAAGAGATGCCTGCCAACCGTGGCTATGACACGGATGGCAAAATTCAGGTAACACTGCCGCATTGTGGACCTGACTTTGGCGCTGCCAAGTTTTCGTGGGATCAGAACTTGATTTCTGATGTCGAACAAGTCTGTTTGGGAGAGTAACTTGTACAATTAGAGATACCCCAACAACAAGATCAAACTCGTGAGAATTTAGTGAGACTGGTATACTGATGCTCCCTGGTATTGAAATGTTGACAGTGCGAGCGAGTCTACGAAGATATGATATGACCAAGAAGATTCATTCGCAATCTTACTCGGTAAAGAACATTGGGCCGTAATTCATCAAGACCTGCGAACCTGCTTCCACGTCCCGAACTGCGAAACTAGCTTTACTTGAATCCCTGGGCATACTGCGAAAAACTCACTAGCAAATATGCCTATACGATGATCCCCATTGACCAGCCGAACTAGGGTGACAAATTAGTTTGAGTTGAAAAATAGTACGCAAAGAAGTACCCTGGGCCTGGCTGTTTACCCGTCCGCTCTGTTCCGGGTCAGAGTGATCAATGAACCTAGAGATGTTGCCCACGTAGGCCGAATCCAAAGAAAATGTATTATTCAGGTCAAAAACATAGCATCGGTTGCGATGCGTAGCAAGGTCTCTGGGTGCGGAGAATGGAATGATCGGAACCACCCAAAGGAATGATACTCACGCTCGGCTCTCGACTGTAAGCTCATAAATTAGCTCTCCAATATACTCTATCAACAAACGGCGTGATTGTTAGGCTCCCCGAAATAGGAAAAGACATGCCTGTTATCAAGTCGCCTGCTTTTGCGGGTTCAGCCAAGAAGGCTCCCAATCCCCAGCTACTCTTTTTGACTTCTAATTCCTGCCGTGCGTGAGTATGGCTGACATTGACTCTTCAAGAAACCACGAACTTTGCGAGCACCACGTTGGATTTGTGAGTTGCGACACGGAGTGCCATCGCCATCGGCTAGAAAATTAAGGAAACACATGACGTGGAAACCAACACGTACAAACTTACCCCTAAAAACAAACGATCAATTGGTATAAGAACTCACCACGAATCTAGTAACACTCACATGCATCTGCAGTTTATACATAGTTCTGGGTCGCATTCCCGGAGAGCTTCAACGCAAGGACACCGACCCGTCGCACAGCTCCCTCTCGACCTATTCCTCGAGCAATGACAGCCTTGCCATCGGCGATTGCCTACGAGATATGTGTTTGTGCCGATAATTGTGACAACAGCGACTTACACTCCTGAGAGCAACAGCAGTTACGTTGACAATGCGATTGATTTCTAAAACATGGACAGCCGGAAGAGCTGTTACAAGGGCCGGTGTGGTGGCAAGGGTTGTTGCTAACGCAAGACTTAAGCAAGGGGGGAGGAAAACTGACCCAAAACATACGGTGTGAAATGCGATGGTTTGTTGTCTAAAGAGGCAGTAAGATTCGTAAAAACGAATGCGAGATGGACAAGTACCATTAAATTTGGGCATACGACGTTGGATTCTGATGTCCGCGGGTCGAACCTCATTCGAGTTACTGGAGTATAATAGTTTGCTGTGGTAAAATACCTAACTTCACTTCAACTCGTGAGCAGTTCTCAAAGGAATGAAGTCACCTCATTACAAGGTTTAAGACATAATTCCGCAAGAACACAAGGAGTCACGTCAGGCGATATTTCGGATATAGCTTTAAACATGTCAAGGTCGGCTTCATCCCAAGATGGCGTATCCTAGAGCGATGCAAACATAGTGTAAATGCCCTGTAGGCAAAAAGACAACAGACAAACCTCTCCTATCTTATTGTTGACAAAACATTGATCCCCACAGGGATTTGTTACCTCGCCGAGAATGTCAGACGACGGAGGTTGAGACCTTGGAGGCCAAGAATTAGGGTCGACTGTGCGCAATCTGTGATGGGTGAAATGTGTGCAAGTAGCATGAAACAGTGCTGCACACCGTGAACGCTACAGAGCGGCTCTACACAGCTTAAATTCGGACAAAAGAGTGAATTCAAGGTCTTGAGACGATTGCAGAAATTAGATCCTTCTGGCCGCCTTGACAGTGGGAAAGTAAAAGACGTTGGAATCGAATTTCCAGTCCAATGCAAACGATCACTTCACAAGAGTTAAGCAAAGTTCAGAAAGGGTCCCGATAAACTCACCGTCTCCCAAGAGTAGAAAGCGGACCGGGTTTGCCGGTTTGCGAGCGTAAACTGAGTGGCAAGATATTGGAATCTTCGATTTCATCATAGGTGAGAGCATATTGAATTCGGAGTCTATGTACCGCCTCGAGCACGATCACTTCTACTGCGAAGCTGTGTTATATGTTATCGCGTCGAGCAATCGTGAGACGCGTAAAATACTCACAATCAGGATCATAAGCATCCTTCCATGAGAATGACCCATAGTGACGCGTGTGGCTGGTTTGATCGAATGTATGATCGTCTGCGTATGGGATGAAATCCATGTTGTCGCTATCATCACCCTTAAATACGTTGCGGTGTATTGGAGAGCTTGATTCGTATAGAGGATGTGGTTCTAGAGATGAATGCGTGTGAATAACCTCTAATTTCACCGATGAGGTTTCGATAATTGCTCCCTCCGGCGAATAGACTTGTATGGATAGGAATGAGGAGCTGGCCTCCGATACGACGCGTCCGACGTCCGGAGATGAAGCAGGCGGCATGGAAGCCAAACTGGGCGAACGAAAGTCGGGATGCAGACACGACCGCCATGTGGACGGAGCAGTCAACGAGGTTAAAGCTTGGTGACAATGGGCAACATTCCACGTTGTAAATTCTGCCTGAACCTCGGAGAGGATGTTCCGAACAAGCACAGGTGTGGACACTTGTTCTTCGGTCAGTGATTGAATGACTTCGTACCGCTCGTCCGCAGAATCCGAGTCGGTCTCCATCGTATACGCGATTGAAAGGGCTGGGTCACGTGCTACACAATACTACTTTTGTTACTAAGCCATCAACCCATTCACTTGCTCAAATGGCTTCGTCTGGTACGTTCACTTGACTATAATCCAGCATTCCAGCAGACGCTCAAATTTCAATCTTACAGCTATCGGAAAGGTTTCGCGCGAGGAATTTCGCCGCCAGAAAGACCTTGATGCTGCTCGTAAAGCCGGTACCGCTCCTGCTGCACTCGATGAGGAAGGAAGGCCCATCAACCCACACATTCCTCGTACGTCCTCTACCCTTGTCTGGTTTCTTTGTTTGTCATACTTAAAAACTTTATTCTAGAATATATCTCCCAAGCGCCATGGTATCTCGATACTGGTGCACCCTCGCTAAGTCATCAGCGTCGGCCTACGGATGACCGCACCCCCGACAAACTCGATAACTGGTACGACCGTGGCGCTCGTGCCGGTCCTGCAGCCAAAAAGTACCGCAAAGGTGCATGCGAGAATTGCGGGGCCATGACACACAAGAAGCAGGATTGTCTGGAGCGTCCGCGGAAAAAAGGCGCCAAGTTTACCAACAAGGACATTCAAGCAGACGAAATCATACAGGGAGTTGCCGCTGGTTACGACGCAAAGCGAGATCGGTGGAATGGATATGATCCCTCGGAGCATAAGAGAATTTACGAGGAGTACGAGGCTATCGAGGCGGCTCGAAAGAAGCTGCGCGAAGAAGAGATTGATAATCAGACTATGACGGATTTGGCTGCCGTTCGGAAGGTAGCCAACGCAGGAACGGAGAAGAAAGCCGCAGACCCCGACTTTGGCTCTAGCGACGAGGAGGATGCAGACGATGATAAATACGCAGACGCAGCTGACGCTGTTGGTCAGAAGCTGGATACGAAAACCCGCATTACAGTTCGAAATCTGCGTATACGAGAAGACACTGCCAAGTATCTCATGAACTTGGATCCCGAGAGCGCGTACTATGATCCCAAAACCCGTTCCATGCGTGATGCTCCTCTAAAGAACGTTGCTCCGGAAGATGTGTGTCATTTCCTCTTCTATAAACGGCAGACTGTTCATCATAACTTGTCGAATCTAGGCCAAATTTGCCGGAGAGAACTTTTTCCGGTACAGTGGTGAAGCACCCGAAGTCCAGAAACTCCAGCTCTTTGCTTGGCAAGCCGAGCAACTGGGCAGTGATATTCACTTGAATGCAGGTCCGACCCAAGGCCAGTTCCTGCACGAGGAATTTAATGACAATAAGGAGAAAGTAAAGGAGGTGACAAAAGACTCGATCCTTGCAAAGTATGGAGGAGAGCGGTACCTCGAAAAGGCCCCGAGGGAAATCATGAATGGGCAAACAGAAAATTACGTCGAGTACTCTCGAACGGGACAGATCGTCAAAGGCAAGGAGCGTGCAAAGGCACGATCAAAATACCCCGAAGATGGTGGGTCGTGTCGTATTTGTCCAGCTCGAGAGTTGATTACTAACTCTTTCTCCAGTTTACATCAACAATCACACCTTAGTGTGGGGCTCATGGTATGATGTTTCGAGTGGTGCTTGGGGCTATGCATGCTGCCACTCGAGCGTACACATCTCATACTGCGCTGGCCAGGCTGGCAAAGAAGCTGCGTATGCTTCGACATCACAGGCCCTTCTTGCTTCATCTTCGGATCCGACGTCCGATTCGTCGCCACATGAAGTAACTGAGGAGTCGAGAGGGCGTATAGAGCAGAACTACTCGAAAAAGCGTATAGGAGAAGGTGATGTCTCGTTTGACAAGGACCGGTTAGCCCAAGCCTTGAGTGAAGAGAGAAAGCGAAAAGGACGTGGAGGCGAGGAACAAGACCGATTCAGCAAGAAAAAGAAAGGGCTGGAAATCGGCAGCCACGATGTCTCGGAAGAGCAACTCGGTAAGTCCTATTCATGTGTATCCGAACGTTCTGATCTCACATATGCATGCAGAGGCTTATCGGTTGAATCGTCGACAGGCGGACGATCCAATGGCCAACTATGTAGACACAGAGGACTCATAGTGTACCAAAGTGTAGTCGTATTTGTGTACGAGATTTTTTTAGTGCCATTGTTCCCACTACCTGAAATAAGCGAACATTGAAACGACTTGGCGCTGAATGGAGGTTGGCTTTCTACACCTTGGTCCATGTTCTCCACCTCTGCTGCCTTGCTATTCGGGCTCGGCACGCGCATCGCCCTCGACAAATTCTTTGGAAATGCCTTAAATGACCCCAACACCCCAGGCGCATTCGGGGACATCCTCCTCCTCGGCCTCGTCCAAGGTGTCGCCCTCTACTTTACCCTCATGGAATTCCGCGATTTCGCATTCGTAGTCGCATTTGCGATCGGCGTCCGTCTCGTCATCGAGTTCACAATACTCCAAGACGTGACCAAGTGCGCCACGACCCTCCTCGGCGTCGCACTCGGCGTCCTCGTCACCGACGTCCTCTCCCAGCTCATCGAGGACGGCTACATCTACGACGTCAGCAGGGCAGACACCGAGAGCGACTGCGAGCGCTCGGTCGTCGAGACCAGGCGCCGCAAGCGCCTCGTCAAGTTTTCGACCGCGACAGAGGTCGCTGGGCCGCGCAGGCCTGTGCGTCCGCCCAAGCAGGACCCGTCGCGCAAATGGCGCACCGCGTCGTCCGTGCCGTCGATGACGTCTTCGGCAGAGGATCTGGTCGACCCGCACCGGGTCATGGATCCGCTCGAACGCGAGGTCGCTACGCTCCGCGCGCGTGCGTCGTTGGCGGACAGCGAACGGCGGCGGTTCAAGGAGGAGAAAAAGTGGGCGGTGTCGCAGGGGAATCTGGCGCGCGCCTCGCAGATGGGTTGGCAGGTCAAGAGGTACACCGTGTTGACGCAGAGCTTCACAAAGGAGGCGGACGCGCGGCTGCTCGAGGGTTGGTATCTTGATCTTTAGCGCGGCGTTTTTTCGTGGATTGCTCACCCGCGATGCAGTGACGGCGATAAAGGGAGCGCGACAGCAAGCTCAGGGTGGAAAACCTCTTCCGACTCTTCAGAGGACCGAGCGACATCAGGCAGAAAGGCACACCAACCATACGCGGGAAGGCACAACTACTACATCCCAGCAGTATTTCGTTGAACGTGATGTGACAGTCAACGTTGGGACCACCCGACATCGAAGACAAAGCTCTGCTAGCAACCTCAAGTCCGCCATGCGCGTACCAGTGCGGTGAGGATGGACAAGGGCTGCCCCTTATTGGGAATGTTGTTAACCTTTTAGACCGTCTTGAAAAGTTGTGTCTAGTATTGGCGTGCTCTAACACGAACAAATCACTTGTGATCTTGTAACAATAGATGTCCATTTTGCTCGAAATCTTAGTGATAGTTAACAAAGAGATTATTGGATATTCCAATTGCCAACGGCCTAAAGTTACAAGGGAAATGCAAGAGTTTGCAAATTATGACAGCTCAACTTTGCTTTCGATTACTCGGATAAGCCGACAATAATGAAAAGATGGGATAAGGGGAGAGACGATCCCCAATGAAGATCATCGGTGGGATTTGCCGTTTGTTTTTATGGACGTACTGGAAGTGGATAATGACCCATTGGTCTTTCCACTTGTAGTGGGTCGAGGTTTCTTACTGGAACTCCCTACATCAGATGGGGCCCGGGGTGCGGCCTCCTTCATCACCATCTTGGCATGGATCTCCTCCAGCTTTGAGGCCTTGACCTTTTTGGGCCAGAACAACGTCACAAACCTGGGGAAAAGGTTAGATAGTTTATATCTTGTCGATAGTGTCGACGTACGTCCAAAGGTGTCGACGCCATCGTTCTCGGTCTTCTCCGGCTTGCTTGGCTTGCAGCACCGCTTCGATTCGTCGACCAATGGCAGCGAGGGAGTCCTTCAAGATGGCGACCTTATCGTCCCGAGGCATATCCTCTCCCGACAGTTTAAGCTGTTTCTAAACAATCATCGACACTTGCAGCCAATTATGAATAGCACACGACCCACCAGCTGTTTCTTCACTGGTCGCAGCTCCTCCTTTGTCGCAAATTCATCCATCGACGGACTGCTCATGGGCTATCAGAAATCAAATGAATCATTCCCAAGATCAATACGCACCATTCATCGGAGGACTCAGAATCCGTAAACGTAGGGGTGGGCCGTCGTTTGCGTTTCTTGGTAGAGGTATCTTCAACAGATGCAACGGCTTCGCTTTCGGCGCGTCTCTTCCGACTACTCGTGGTAGAAGACGAAGCTACAACTGTGGGGGGAGGAGTGGCCGAAACCTTTAGCTGTCCTTTGGTCCGCAAGGAACTCTCGTACGAACGCAACTTCTCGTCGTGTTCACGCAGTATGCCCAGGAGGAAGTCACCTCGTCGGACGAGGTGGATTGCATTGGGAATCGGTCGCGTGGAGGAGTCTTCGCCCTTTTTGCCTTCCTCGAGGAAAAACTTGCCTTCTAGACCGAGCTGCTCATCTTTGGCCATGGCCTCCCAGTTGCCGAAGCCATATATGAAGGCGCCAACGAGCAGCATAGAGTCCTCCTGAGGACCCCAGCGACCAGACCAATTGAGCGTTGGTCTGATGTTGTCGATAGGAATAGACCAGTTATATAGCTCCTCTGTAGTCATGTCACCGAGGATATTGTTCAAGATACGGAGGTCGCGATATCTCGACAGGACAGTTTCAGCATTGATGTTGCCAACGTTGCGATACGTGATAAGTACCGCTTTGCTTTTTTGGGCGTTGGTCAGCGTCTCTCCGGCAGCCATTCGGGTCCGCTTCTGCTGATTGTTCTCCTCGACAGCTTGCCTACAAAGCTCAATGATCTCATCTGAAACATCGATGATCATGGCTCTGTGCTTGTCAGCAAGCTTAGCTTCGTTGACCTTTGGAGACATCAATACTTATCCCGGGAAGAAAACTGGGAACGCACGATGACGTCATAACGCTGACGAATGTCACCCCATCGTTGAAGACTACGGATCAACACCCGCACGTCACGCTCCTTGAGTTCCATCGCTTTCTGGGTTGCAGTCTTGCGCTGAGGTCCAGGGACCTTGGGTTTCTTCGGGGTCTGGGAAGTAGAGGGTTGGTCAACGTCCATACCCTCGTAGGAGACGGGGGCGTGTGAGCGTTTGCGGTCCCGCAGCTCCTGAGCAACCAACTCTTCCGCCTTTCGGTCCTCGTCTTCTCGGTCAAACTTCTGCCGTTCTTCCAGAGGGATGATGTCCTCCCAGTTCATATCGTTCTTGACATCGCTCACAGCGGCAAACTGAGCAAGGAAACTTTCGCCACCAAGCGAGGCCCCACCATCGCCGCCAGCGGCCATAGTTTCGTGATCTTCAGCCCGATTAAGGATATCATCAAGGTCCATTTCATCCAACTTCTGGTTTTGTTGGGAATCGTCCTTGTCGAACCTTTGACAAGTTAGCACAGGTCGTTCAGCAGCATTTTCGTTACTTACATCTTTTGGGCGCCGTATTTGAGGACGGCAGTTAGCTCATCCTTGCTCAAGTTGTCCGGTTTGGCAGCCTCTTTGGTTTTTTCGTTTTTGGAGCTGAGATGAGCTTGAGATGTGTCCATTTGATTAATGACTAAAGAAACCTCATTCATATACGGCGGTGGATATGAATGACGGGAAACCCACTTGCGTATTCCAACACCATTTTCTTCTTCGCTCGCTCCAAAACATCCTCTTCCATCGTATCCTTACTCACAAAACGGTAGACGCTGACATGCGACTTTTGCCCTATCCTGTGGGCACGTGCCATTGCTTGCAGATCGTTTTGCGGATTCCAATCGCTCTAAAAAAGATATTAGGAGACGCCGGAAAAGGAGCCTAGATTGCTCACATCAAAAATAATGACGGTATCAGCAGTCTCCAAGTTGATACCAAGACCACCAGCACGTGTGGAAAGCAAGAAAGCAAAGTCCAGCGACCCTGGCGCATTAAAGTGTGCGATGGACTTTTTCCGTGCCTCTGAGGCAACCATGCCATCAAGACGCTGATGTTGGTATCCACGCAGGCTCATGTAGTCACTCAAGATGTCTAGCATGCGCACCATCTGGCTAAAGATGAGGACACGATGACCATCTGGTCGCAGTCGCGCAAGCAATTTATCTAATAGCACCAATTTGCCGCTATTCATAACAAGGCCCTTGAGGGTCTCCTCGGAATTGTCAGTGCGGTTCTCTGCACCGTCAAAGAGGTAAGGATGATTTGCGGCTTTCTTGAGTTCCATGGCGATATTGAGCAAGCTTATGTTGTTGTTCCCGTTGGCGCTCTTGACCAAACCTTGAAAGTTCTGTTTCATCCGGTTCATCAGTATGTCCTGTTCAAAAACCAAAGGGACCGACCTTTGTAAGGATGTTCTTGTAAAAGTGAGTCTGAAGAGCGCTCATCTCCACACGGAGGATGCGCTCACTCTTTGTGGGTAGAGAAGTGAGCACATCCCGCTTCAAACGCCGCAGCATTAATGACTCTAATTGATTGTGAAGTTCCTTGATTTTAACTTCATGATCGGCATCATTGAGGTCAAATTCGTTAGTTAGCGCGACTGTAGGTCGCATTAACATTTAGTATCAGAGTAAGCCAAGAACTTGACGCACACTTCTCCGGCATCAGGAAATGCATCAAGGATAAAAGCTCTGCGATCGAGTGAAAACTCAGTAGCATAATTAGATATAAACTCCTACCTTTCACATTATTCTGCAAAGGAGTGCCTGTAATGAGAAGCTTCGACGCAGCAGAAAACGATCGAAGTGCCTCATACAGCTGACTCTCGGAATTCTTCAAGCGATGTGCCTATTTTGGGACGATTTTTAGTGCAAGGCGCCTTGCACCACACGTGAACGGACCTCATCTACGGCCAGGACCTGCCACTTAATATCCCCCAGCTCTTTCGCATCCCTGAGGGTCAATTCGTAGGTAGTGAGGAGAACGTTCATCTTCAATCGCTTGTTTGATGGACCGAACTCGTAAGTGCGAATAACCTCACGGGCGGATGCTGTTCCGATGTAGGTGATGACGTTCAAGTCGGGTGCCCAAGTGGCAAACTGGGATTGCCAAGCGGTGATGGTTGATAGAGGCACGATGACAAGAAACGGACCATATTGGTACATCTCGGTAAAAAGATACGAGATGAACGCGACGGTTTGGACAGTCTGGGAAAGAGCTATGAGCGTAATCAAACAAACGAAAAGGAGTAAGCCGCACCTTTCCAAGGCCCATTTCATCTGCCAAAATACCATTCTCCCCCTTACTCCATAAATATGCCAGCCAGTTCAGACCGGTGAGCTGGAAGTCTTTGAGGGCGCCACCGGTTGCCGATATATATTCTGGATCTTTCACTATCTTCTGGAATACTGGGCGTTGATGCCGAGGGTACTGAACACTCTTATAAGGAAATTTCGCTTCTGCCTCGCGTGCACGATAGGCATCAATCTGAGCTTTGGCTATTTGTCGGATTTCGCTCTCGTCCTCCCACGTACAGTGTTCATAGTTAAGGCCAGTCCACTTGCAGAAATAGTCTGTGCCGTTGAGTACTTCTGCACTGTCACGATGTGAGACGATGCGTTCGACGGTCTTGTAAGTCTCTAGCTCCTCCTTTTCGCGCTCCTTTTCCAGAAGAAGAGTCTCGGCATCTTCGGTAGAGAGACCTGGGGCATTCAGCCTGGTGTAATATAATTTGTAGGCTTTGATGTAGTTGTCGACACGTTTCAGTCCCTTGAAACGCTTGAGAAACTCGTATGTTTCATCGGTGTTGTGGAGGTGGGAGAAATTCTTCCACTTGATATGGAAACGCTGTGACACGTCAACACGAGTGAATAAGACAAGGGATAGGACATACCACGTTACTATACCACAAGTCTTCTGGATCATCCTCGTGAGCTTCATCTCTGCAGTGGTTCAGGACGGCCTCGATCTCATCGTCTTCTTTCGTAAGGGAGGGGTCGACGTAATACGTCTCGACGGCCTCTTCCTCCGAGAGCATCGCAAGGTCTTGATTATCCTCGTAATAATTGGGAATCTTGTTCCCCCTACTGGATACCCGTATCTCTTCCCCGGATACGCGGGGTTTCTTCTTTTTCTTTGATCGCGCACCATAATCTGAGTCTGAATCAGATGAAGCATGACGTGTGGCCACTTTAATGGATTGTCAAGGAATGTCACAGATATGTAGGAGAGTACCAGCCTTTTGGCCGAGGTGCGGACGAAGAGGCAGAGGGAGCCTTTTTCTTCTTCTTTCTGGAGGCTTTCTTCTTTCCATACTCGTCATCTGCGTAAGAAGCGTCGTCTTCGTCATCTTCTTCGCCCTCGTCTTCAGCGTTCTCTTCGTAACCCTACAAGTCAATATGGGTAAGGATAGGGACGCACGCTTGGGAGGGATAACCTACCGAGTCTTCGGCGTCCTTGGGGCACGTGCAAGATGAGAAGAGGGAGGGACGAGAAGGGAGTGGCTTACATAGTGCTCATGGGAGTAGGAAGATGGACCTGCAACTGGGTTCAAGATCGCAGAGGCGGTATCGTCGACATACTCTGCGTCACCCTCTGCGTCTGCATCTGCATCTGCGTCTGGGTCTGGGTCAGCGGGTGTGTCAGTGTCGGGGGGGATATGGCTGGAGGAGGGGACGGGATGGTCGTCGTCGGAGTCGACCTGCATGCTGTCGTCGCTGTCATAGCCGAGGTTAAGTGCGTCGGGATTGAGCGCCATGAGGAGGACGGGACGTGTGGTGGTGGTTGAGGGGAGAAAGGGGGGGAGGGAAGAGGTCGTCAAGGATGCTGTTGAGGAAAATGTTCACACGCGTGGCCATCGCTACGGACAACGCCGGGCAAGGCCCCATCGTCACCGCTCGTGACGAACTCCGGTTCTGCCGTGCCACACTTTTTGCACACAAAACTCGCCTATTATTTCCTTATATAGTCTCTATTTTGGTACCAAAACTCGCGGCACGCAACTTTGGGACCAAAATACTGTGGCCCGCCTGTCACACCAGGCGCTGTCAATGGTGACGTAATCACATCCTCACTGCCCGCGACGACGAGCTACCATGGCGGCTGACAATCCACATTGACCTTAAAAATCAGATCTTGTCTTCATGTTTGTTACTTTCGTCCTTCTTTTACTTGCACGTTCTTTACACAATGCTCTCTTTTATTTGCTTCACTCTTTTGCTTCCGCTCGGCGTGCTCTCTTACCCACTTCCAAAGGTCGGTGTCGTAGTCAATCCACCCCCAACTTGATAACTCACTTTTTCACAGTCCTCCTGCGTCATCGCAGATATCAGTTATCCGAATCCCTACCAGTCCCTGATGCTCCTCGACCGTCGCGCCATCGCCCCTCCCCCTGGCCTATCCAAGCGTACATTCGCCGACCTCCTCGTCTGGTGTCACGAATATGGGCACACCACCACGGGTTTACTACTTGCTCGACAGAGTTCCGATTGCGCTGCTGCGAGTGGAACCGGCCAGAGTGATCAAGGAGCGCCATCTTCAGGCAGTGACTCGAATCCAGTGTCTTCTGACAACGCTCCAGGACCCCAGGGTTCGGTTTCCGATGGCGGCGATTCCAGTACTGCCAACGGTGCCACTCCATCTGGCTCTGGATCTACTGCCTCAGCAACGTCTGACGGTTCTGGCGTTGGCCCTGGCTCGCATTCGTCTGATTCACCCAACGAAACTCCATCCTCCGATTCAGCGCCGTCAGGTTCTGGTTCCGCTTCTGGCTCTGATTCGGATATATCTGGTGCTCGCGGCCGAGTTACACCGTCTGGTTCTGGTTCAGGCTCGGATGCCTCTGGATCAACACCGTCCGATTCCAGTCCTGGCGCTCCCTCCGGCGATATTCCTAGTTCAACGCCTTCTGACTCTGGCTCCGATTCCTCTGGTGCTACCAACGGTCAAGTCCCAGTGTCTGGATCGCAATCTGCTAGTTCAACGCAATCTGGTCCCACTTCTGGCTCTGGGCCGAATACCTCTGGTGGCGACGATGGCGGTGCTCCAGCGTCTGGATCTCATACTGATTCGACACCATCCGGTTCCAATACCGGTTCCATCTCTGGCCCTGACTCGGATACTTCTGGTCCAACGCCGTCCGGCTCCGATTCTGGCTCGGGTTCCTCTGGTGCTAACAATGGCAAAGTCCCGACGTCCACTACTTCAACACCTTCTGGCTCTGGCTCGAATAACTCTGGTGCTAACAACGGCGAAGCCCCAGCGTCCGGATCTCAATCTACTGGTTCGACACCGTCCGGTCCCAGTTCTGCTTCTATCTCTGGTGGCGACAACGGCAGCGTTCCAGTGTCTGGATCTCACTCTACTGGTTCGACCTCATCTGGTTCTGGCGCTGAATCTGATACTTCTGGTTCCACGCTATCTGGTCCCGATTCTGGCACTGGCACTGGCTCGAATACCTCTGACAACGGCGGAGCAGCGTCTGGAGCCCAATCCACTAGTTCAACACCTTCCAGTTCCGGCTCTGGCTCGAATACTTCTGGTTCTGACAACGACCCTGTCTCGGCGTCTGGACCTCAATCCGCTAGCACAATACCTTCTGGTTCTAGTTCTGACCCTGGTTCTAGTACCTCGGGTGGTGACAATGACGGAGCAGCTTCTGTACCTCAATCCAGCGGTTCAACACCTTCCGGTTCTGGCTCTGGCTCTGGCTCGAATACTTCTGGTTCTGAAAACGACCAAGTCCCGGCGTCTGGACCTCAATCCGCTGGGACAACACCTTCTGGTTCCAGTTCTGGCCCTGGTTCGAGCACCTCGGGTGGCGACAACGACGGAGCAGCTTCTGGACCTCAATCCAGCGGTTCAACACCTTCCGGTTCCGGCTCTGGCTCGAATGCCTCTGGTGCTAACAGTGAAGCAGCTTCTGGATCTCATGCGGCCGATTCAACACCGTCTGGTGCCAACGATGACGGAGTAGCGTCTGGAACTCAATCCAGTGGTTCAACGCCTTCCGGTTCCGGCTCTGGTTCGAACACCTTTGGTTCTAACAATGACGGGGCAGAGTCTGGACCTCAATCCACTAGTTCAACACCTTCCAGTTCTGGTTCTGGCTCTGGCTCGAATACTTCTGGCTCTGACAACGACCGAGTCTCAGCGTCTGGGCCCCAATCCGCTAGCACTAGTTCTGGCCCTGGCCCGAGCACTTCGGGTGGTGACAACGATGGAGCGTCGTCTAAACCTCAATCCAGTGGTTCAACACCTTCTGGTTCCGGCTCGGGCTCGAATACCTCTGGTGCTAACGACGACGGCGCTGTAGCTTCTGGATCTCATCCTGCTGGTTCAACACCTTCCGGTTCCACTGGCTCGGATTCGTCTGGTGCCAACGATGGCGAAGTCCCTGCGTCTGTACCTCAATCCACTGATTCAACACCTTCCAGTTCCAGTTCCGGCTCTGGCTTGAATACTTCTGGAGGCGACAATGGCGATGTCCCAGCATCTGGTTCTGGTTCTAGTCCTGAGTCGAGTACTTCTGGTTCGCCGTCAAATTCTGGTTCCGGTTCTGGCTCTGACTCGGATAACTCAGGTTCGTCGTCTGGTTCAGGATCTGAACCAGCGACAACTGGTTCCGGTGTTACCTCTGACAATGGCACGACAACTACATCTCCGACTACGACAATCACGACGTCCGACCCCACGACAACTACGACTTCTGACCCTACAATAACTACGACGTCCGACCCCACAACCACCGCACCTGCTACCACAGCGACGTCTTCTGCAACGACAACAGCTGCGACGTCTGCGACTACAAACACATCTGCAAATTCTGCTGCCGGGGTTGCTGTAAATGTATGCCCACCAGGTCAGATAGCATCGGTTTCCGGCACTGTGAACGTTGGTGGCATAGGGGCGGCATTCATTTGTGTCGCAGTTTAATAGTCTCGTACTTGTACATACACTTTGATTACATGCAAATCAAACGACGCGTCTTTACACGTGATCAATGAGTGTCTTGTGCTAGGACCCTGCGATGGATACCCACTTTGCTGTTCTGCCTCGAGGTAAGTCTCAAAATACACCGCAGTTGAAGTTTGAATGACTGGCTGGGTACCTCAGATATCATAGATACCGTGGTGTCGCATGAGACAACATGTTTACCCCGTTTTCTACGCCTTCCTCATCCTAGAACAGGTACGTCTCATCTCGTCACCAAAGCCACCATCTCGAACGTCGCGTTCCAGGCATTGCGTCACTCTTCTTAGTTCACGAGTCTGTTCCCAATGATGAACCCGACCGAAAGCGCGTCTCCAATATCCTCGAGGTGCAAGCGGTGGAGCCACCCAACGAACGTTCTTGGTTTATGGACGAGGAGGTCATCTCAGGTATGTCTTGTGAATCTCGGCCGCCTTGGATGCTGAACGGGTGGCAGATGGAAAGCTCCTGGTCATGACCCCTGTTGACCCATTGTTCCTTTTGATACCCATACTTGGAGCGGTCAAGCAGGTAAAGCTGGCTCGCTATATGGGTCGTACGGTCTGACCACACTCAAAGGTTGATGGTGGCATTGGAAACTTTCGGCCAGCAGAAGATATATTTGAAGATGCGGCGAGGAGCATCGCAGAGGCATCCAAGACGAGTGCCACGCAGGACTCGTCGCTGGCTGTGGAGATGGACGATGTCATCAAGTTCGCCGCCTTGGAATGTACAAGGAAGGCGATGAGCCGACTGTGTGATGTCAAAGGCAAGCCTGATGATATACATACGACCTCTTTCCTCACGTAAAACGTCTCAGAGATCACACCCGAGATCACCGTGTTCAGGTACTCTCCCGAAAAACTCTTGCAAGAGCTGAGAAAGAAGGTGGCAAAATTATCGACACCTCGCATCACGGAGATGTCTAGGTGTTTGGTGCGAAGTCTCGCCAAAGATGCACTTATGGAAGACAAAAACGAGGACTTGCTTGAGCGTGAGTGGTGATTGTGTGTCAATCGTTATTGGCCGAAGGTGACGTCATATAGTGGGAAGAACCAAGCTAGCTTGCGAACTGTTGGGACAATATCTTCCACAGGACATCCAAGAGGCGCTCGTCGCCTCGTACGAGTATGTATCTAGTATGATTTCCAAGAGTGTTGCTGAATGGCCGGGTTAGCTTGTCAAGATTGGATGTACACGTGAGAGCACTTGCAAGAGAGCAAACGTTGCTAGTGTCTGAGAGTAATACCGGTACCAAAAAGTCAAAGGCTGGTCTTTCCGAGAAGACCAAAAACTTAAAGAGGAAGGATAGCAAGGGATCACACGGGGTGGAGAAGCTCAAAAAGGTGAATGTGAGTGGGATGTCCAAATTGTCGACCTTCTTCACAAAGAAGGGAGACTCGCAGTAGCAACTCATCGGATGTGTCGCTTGCCAAAGATCTGTTCACGAATCTAAACTTTTTTAATGTGTGCGGGTCAGGTCGGTCGTGTGTGATTGACCGGTTGCTCACGATGGCGTGATATCGACTCATAGTATCCAACTCGTAAAAAGGATGGAATGGATCGTGAGTTTTGTATCGTTTTCACTTCAAAGATGGCTAACGTTCCTCACGGCGGCTCATTAAAGGTTCGTTTCTTGTCTTTACGCTGAGCACGTCATTCGACAAGTGATGATGTCTTGCTAGGATCTCCTTGCCCGAGATGCACCAATCACGGCACAGCTCAAACTGGAGGCAGCGACGCTCAGCGACATCGTCCTCACCGAGGTACGTGTCGACGCTTTCAGGCGAGTGTGCTCATTCATGACCTTTGACACCCACAGCGTCAGCTCTGTGACCTCGAACTCATCCTCAATGGTGGATTCAGCCCACTCGAGGGCTTCATGAATGAGAACGACTACAACAGGTACTTGTCTCCTTGACCGTCGTCTGATGGGCCTCATAGCCGTCTGCAGCGTCGTGGATACACTTCGCCTCTCAGATGGAACCCTGTTCTCCATGCCGATCACCCTCGATGTATCGTCCGACGATATCACCCGTCTCGGTATCACTCCTGGTGCTCGTCTCGCTCTCCGTGACCCTCGGGATGACGAGGCGCTGGCCATTATCACTGTCTCTGACGTCTACACCTATGACCCTGTCAGGGAAGCCGTCCAGGTCTTTGGAGCAGACGATCCTGCTCATCCTTCCGTTGCTTATCTGCGGAACCGTGTCAAAGAGTACTATGTCGGCGGCAAGGTACAAGCAATACAGGCACCCTCACACTTTGACTATGCTGCCCTTAGATGTAAGTTCGACCCCCCTACGTTGACCAAACCTGTTCACTCCTTCTGTCAGATACCCCTACCGAGCTGCGTGCTCACTTTCAGAAGCTCTCATGGACCAGGGTCGTCGCGTTTCAGACTCGCAACCCAATGCATCGAGCTCATCGTGAACTTACCATTCGCGCAGCTCGTAACCATCAAGCTAATGTCCTCATTCACCCGGTCGTTGGCCTTACTAAGCCTGGTGACGTGGACCACTACACCCGCGTTCGCGTCTACCAGGCAATAATGGCCAAGTACCCGAACGGAATGGGACACCTAGCACTCCTCCCTCTTGCTATGCGAATGGCTGGTCCCCGTGAGGCTGTCTGGCATGCCATCATTCGCAAGAACTTTGGTGCCACTCATTTTATTGTTGGTCGAGACCATGCTGGCCCTGGAAAGAACTCACACGGCACGGATTTCTACGGCATGTATGATGCCCAAGACCTTGTCAAGAAATACAGGGACGAGCTCCAGATTGAGGTGGTCCCATTCCAACAAATGACCTATCTTCCTTCCACCGATGAGTATCAACCTGTGGACGAGGTCCCTGCCGGCGTCCAGACCCTTGACATCTCCGGAAGTGAGCTGCGAAAACGTCTCAGGACTGGAGCACCCATCCCTGATTGGTTCAGTTACGAGTAAGCCAGCACATTGCTTACCTCGACCCGCAATAATTATCTTATCTTATTCGTGTAGAGCTGTTGTCAACACATTGCGTGAGAGTTATCCACCACGTCACAAGCAAGGCTTCGTCTTGCTCCTCACTGGCTTGCACAACTCTGGCAAGCACATTATAGCCAAGGCACTCCAAGTTGCACTAAACGAACAGGGTGGGAGGAGCGTCTCCCTGCTCCTCGGAGATACTATTAAAGATGATCTGCGCCCAAAGTCGCTTACATCGGAAGAGCGGCACGATAACTTGCAACGCATCGCTTTCGTTGCAGGTGAGCTGGCACGGGCTGGCGCTGCCGTGATTGCCGCACCCGTGGCCCCAGAAGAGCGCTCAAGAGCACTTGTCAAGGACACCGTTGTGTCCAGTGCTGGTCCCGGGGCCAATTTCTTCCTTATCCACGTAGCGACGCCTCTGGAACATTGTGAGAGCACGGACAGGCGTGGAGTGTATGCACAGGCGAGAAACGGCACCATCAAGGGCTTTGCGGGCGTCGATGTCGAATATGAAATACCGAAGAAGGCAGACCTCTCTGTGAACGTCACTCAACAGAACATTCCAGCCATAGTGCACAGTATGTGTTGCGTGTGTATTTTTCTGTGGGATAGCCTGCTGACCCGTCCTCTCCTCAGGTATTATTCTCCTTTTAGAGACAAGCTCGTTGATATAGATCTATGATACACCAAGGTTCAATGTAGCCCTATAATAAAGTACTTAGACGACTTGTAAGAAATGTGTCTGAATAAATGAACTAAGCGATCGGTACGGATCCAACCGATCGAGTCGACATTCAACTGCGTGTGCTCCTTGGACACGTTCAGTTTTGAGTTCAGTCATGTTCTCTCTGAT
Source organism: Xerocomus brunneocitrinus (assembly GCA_038093375.1). Classification (NCBI taxonomy): domain Eukaryota; kingdom Fungi; phylum Basidiomycota; class Agaricomycetes; order Boletales; family Boletaceae; genus Xerocomus; species Xerocomus brunneocitrinus. The sequence goes on along the minus strand of JBBPSB010000027.1, from coordinate 39,020 downwards.
TCGACGTGGACAGCGCTCATTTGGACATCTATCAAGTCCTCATCGATTATCAAGCAATACCCCTCGTCTTGCTTTGAACTTGGCTGCCACACGCACCATGTCAGTCTACCACGGAGAGTCTACCATACGCCCAGAACCGGACAAGGTCCTCAAGGACATCGCGGACTACGTCCACAACTACCAAGTTACTTCAGATGTTGCGTTCGAGACCGCGCGTCTCTGTCTCATTGACACCATCGGTTGTGGTCTCGAGGGTTTGCGCTTCGAAGGATGCACCCGACTGTTGGGACCGGTCGTTGAAGGAACCGTCGTGCCAAACGGTGTGTCCCAGCTCCACAACACGGAGTTCGCGTCTGATCCGTCGTGCAGGGACAAGAGTCCCCGGAACCAACTACCAGCTGGACCCCATCCGTGGTGCGTTCAACATCGGTACGATGATCCGGTACTTGGATTTCAATGACTGCTTCCTTGCTGCCGAGTGTGAGTACCCCCTACTGTCCTCATTCATGGGTTCGTCGACGTGCTGAATGCGTATTACAGGGGGACACCCGTCAGACAATCTTGGCGCCATTCTCGCGGTTGCTGACCATCTCGCGCGCCAGGGTCAACCGTTGACGGTCCGTGACGTGCTCGAGAGCATGATCAAAGCACACGAGATCCAAGGTGGACTCGCACTCTTGAACTCGTTCAATCGCGTCGGTCTCGATCACGTCGTGCTCGTCAAAGTAGCCAGTACCGCCGTTGTCTCCAAACTGCTGTAAGCGTCTCTTGGCTTGCTATTCATTGCATGGCTCAGTCTTGCGTTGCAGTGGGCTCTCCCATGCCCAGACCATCGACGCTGTTTCACATGCGTTCGTTGACGGTCAGTCGCTTCGCACATACCGTCACGCGCCCAACACCGGCCCCCGTAAATCATGGGCCGCCGGTGACGCATGCTCACGTGCCGTGAACCTCGCACTCCTCGTCAAAAAGGGCGAACTCGGCCTCCCGTCCATACTCACCGCGAAAACGTGGGGCTTTTACGACGTCTTGTTCAAAGTACGATGCTCTCTCTTGGTGCTTTCCATTCTCGTTCTGACGACGACCAGGGCAAGCCATTCGAGTTCCAGATGCCGTTCGGCTCCTACATCATGGAGAACGTCCTCTTCAAGATCTCGTATCCTGCCGAATTCCACGCACAGACGGCCGTCGAGGCTGCGCACACCGTGCACGCGCAACTCAAGGCGTTGGGCAAATGCTCGGACGACATCAAGAGCGTACGCATCCGCACGCAGGAAGCTGCCATTCGTATCATCGACAAGCAGGGTCCTTTGGACAACTTTGCCGACCGAGAGTACGTTTCTTTGTCTTCGCACCCGGAATCGCTGATACGACGGCCAACGATGCTAGTCACGCTATCAGCTACATGGTCGCATACCCGCTCATCTTTGGCGAGCTCACGTCTGAGTCGTACAGTGACGCGTCCGCGGCGGATCCCCGCATCGATGCGCTGCGGGCCAAGATTCACTGTGTCCAAGATGAGGCGTTCTCGGTCGAGTATCATGAACCTAGCAAGCGTTCCATCGGAAATGCGCTCTTGGTCGAGCTGAATGACGGTACTGTACTCGATGAGGTTGCCGTCGAGTATCCTGTTGGACACAAACGTCGCCGCGCAGAGGGTACACCTCTCTTGATTGAGAAGTTCAAGCGACACATTTCACATCACTACGATGCGCCTCGTCAGAAGAAGTGAGTGTTATGTTTCAGCGTTTGGCCGAAAGGCTGATTTTTTTAGGATCTTGGACGTCGTTTCTGACGCAAATAAGCTATCCAAGCTTCGTGTGAATCAATTCACTGACCTTTTCGTGAAGCAATGAAGAACGATTTGTGGTTGGTGACGCATTGTTGCGTAGAGTGCGCGTATCGCAGTCGTCTTGTACAAGCATTGCATATCGTCAATCGACGACAGTCGAGTGAATCAACTCATAGGATTACAGATACACAATGACGGAGAACACAGTGGGATGATAACTTTACAATCGTGCATACTAACCTACAAGTCCACACGACCGCGCCTGTTCACTCGTCGTGGTAGACCCTTTGAGCTTTCTGTATCGGTGTTTCTTTCGGTGTCCTTTGTTCTGCTCTTGGTGTCCATTGGCCTGCTCTCGGATGTTGTGCTCTTTGTTTACTGGAAGTCGAACCTTGACTGGTGAAGTCTCGTGGAAAGCAATGGGCGGGGTTCCTACATTGCTTTCGAACTCGGGCAAAGTGGGGACAGCCGTCTTTCGCGTTGCGTCGACAGTAGGTACTTCGAGATAGCGTTTTTGATGTCCCGTCGTTCCATCATGACTTGACGAGCTATTGTCAGTCGTAATCTGTCTTGGCAACCTGGATGGAGATACAGACGTTGAAAGTTCGAGGAAAGCGCTGTCTTCTTCAGGCACAGACGAGAGGCACCGTTGCATCGGACGTGTGGGGACAAACGAGCGTACATTGTGGTATGAAGAGCCTCTGGACAGAGTTTGCGGTGACTCTGGGGAGGGAGGCATGGGAACGCCCTGCAAGGGGCTGATGGTGTTCTCATCGATAGAAGGCAACGGTGGCAGAGGCACATTTGGAGGCGGGACTGGCTGAAGTGGCGAGAAGTGTGCAACCGGAGATAACGCTTGCAGTTGTTTGATATATTTCGCTAGCGTGCTTGAAGAAGACGAACTTTGTCTGAAGGATGCAGCTGCAGTAGTGACGTTCGGTACAATTTGTGGTGTTTTCGCGGACGGGATGTTTGTGCTCGTATCGAAATCGTGGACACCACTATGTTCGTGCTGGTCGTAAACATGGCGAAGATACTGCGAGGCGTGAGCACCAGATCGATATTTTTGCGAAGAGACAGAAACCGGATGCTCGGGAGGACCAGCTAATTCGGGGGAAAACGTCGAACAATAAGTCAAATATGGAGAAAAATGTGAAGACCATTGGGGAGACGAGGAATTCGGTGGCGTAGGGAGAATACTTTGGACTTGCAATTTTTGTTTCTGAAGCGCTTGCCTACACAGCTGTTGTTGGCGGTATTGTTGCGCAAGTTCGATTGGGGATTGTCTCGCAGCAGGAATGACCGATTCGTTGGGACGAGGCTCAATAAAGATACGAGGATAAGACTGTGGGAATCCTGACGCCACAGAGGCTGGAATAACAGGGTCGAGTCGTCTCGGATATGTACTGAACGAATCCATATCAGCCAAGGAGCTTCGGAGCGCATGCCGAAGACGAGCGAGTTGCCATTCCAGAACACGATTGTTATCGACCGGAAGCACGTCTGAGTCGTTCAGGAGATTATCATAAGCGGCCGGCGTCGACTGTCCTTCGTTCCACGGAAGCCCACCGACGATATCTTGATGGATTTCGATATCGGATGAAAGTTGACTTGCCAAACCGAATCTATCGTCATGGATTTGTCGTTGTGTCCGAGCAGGGCTTGGCTTCGTGTGCGTCGTGTGCGTGGAAATCTGTGGGCGAGATGACTTGGGAACTTGCTGGGTAAAAGCCCTCTTCTTTTGCAAACGTGGTAGAACGTGGCTAGGTCCGTGTGGAAGGGCGTTTTGGGTATTGTCAGGGTGAGAAGGGGGTCCTTCGGTGCGAATTTGGTTATGGGATTGATCGTCCGGACCCAAGCCCCAAATCATTTGGGCTACATTATCAGGTTCCTCAATAATCGTTCCCTCTGCGCCGCTATAGAACCATCGATACCCAAGTTATTTCACAACGATGATACTGCGCAACTCACGATGGACATCTAGCATACGGCAAGGAGAGGGGTCCATGGAGAGCCGGTATAGGGCGGGGAGGAGAGTTCGCCCACGTGACCCAATCTAGGACGATTTGGATCGCTGCGATGAGCCAGTAACCTTGATGTATGCGTGTAAATTACCTTCATCTTCCTCGATAAGTGGTTCTGGGGAATATTTCTTTCGCAAGAAACCCTCTGGGAGTTGAGCACCGGCCGCAATGATGAGAAGAGACTCTGGAGAGGAGGGCGGGGAAGGAGTTTGGGGAACATCGGAAGGCGCAGGGAAAACGCGAACACGCTCGCGGCGTCCACTATACGATCCAAATGAATCGCTGGCTGCGGTGGAGGGGGATAGGGAAAGTTCTGCAGATGGCTCCAACACTGGCCGAACGCGGTCGGGCATAGACACAACTCGTTTTCCGTGACGGTCATAAAAGATAGACAAAGTTTCGCTCTTTTTTTCTGGCATTGATACGATGCGCCGATTCAAGATTTCGCTAGGAGGGCAACGAACAAGTTTACGTTTGGAAAACCGGCGAGAAACTAGGGGGGCGAGTACTGGGCTAATCGGACTTTGTGGATTGACATATACGCTGTCTGAGGTAGGAGGGGAAAACTCGGAGACGGAGTGGGCCGTGTATGCCTCTTGCGCGAGTCCGTGGCGTGTCAGGGGCAGTGCGGCCAGCACCACAGCAGGGTCAGCATATGGGGAGGGTACTGTGTCTGCGTCTGTTTGGACCGCCTGATCAACGTACTCCTTCATCGGCGTGGTGGGACGACGATGGGGGAGGAGGAGAGATGCGGAGGATACCACTGGCGCGGGTCTTTATTTATGGAAGGTGAGATGGAACGAATTCAATGTCCGCTACTCCGCGATGGCAAAACTGCCGACTTGCCGAACACGTGATATCCGACGGAGTGACAACTGATTTACAAAAGAGGGAGGGCGGTGTGATTAGGACAAGTTTCCCACTTTACATAGCATTAAGCTCCCCTCGTTGTCGTCCCCGTCGTCCCAGCCCTCGTCCATGCCATAGTCAAAAGGGATGATCATTTCCGACGAAGACGACACTCAGATAAAGGATCCCCCGGTTGCTGTTCCCACCGTTCGTTACCCGGAGCCAGCAGCGAGTCGTCCTCTTGGTCCATTGCCCGACTATGAAACATCCCAGGCATTGGCCTTTCGCGACTTCAACGAGTCGCAGATCACTCTTTACAAACCCCCGCCTCGACGCCGATTCCTTGACTCTCGCTTTTGGAGAGCCGCCCTCATCTCCCTTGTTGTGTACACTTTCCTCTCCCTCGTTATTGGCGTTCCGATCATTATCCATGTTAGTTTTCTACATCTTCAATCCTCCTTCCCTGACCTTCCATCAATAGCAGAAAGAAGACCAGAGCGAGCAGAAATACCCCTACAACGCATTCGCTTTTACCTTGCCTTGGGCAAATAAGAGCTCCGGTCTCAACCCCCCTCCAGGTACAAACTTGTCAAGCCCACCACAACCAGCGGTAGTTCCTGTTTGCAATTATTGGACAAAGGTCGAATCTCTTGGCAGTGAATATGGCCCCATCGTCCTGGCGATGTATGTTCCCTTTGTCCCTTGAGCGCCACTTTTTTTGTTAACCCCATTCGGTCACTTTGCAGGACTGAAACCAACATTTCTCAAAATGGACTGTTTAGCTTCACTTCAAACGCATCCTCCTCCGATGATATCAACCATGTCCAGGGTGCTTTTTTTGCTGGTATCAATCCCAACGCAACTGTTCAGGAGGCTGTCCTTTCAATCACAATGCAATCATCCTCCTCCAGCATCTTTGATCGGACTTCTGTCTGTTGTGCTGTCGCCGATAACTTCACTGACATTTCTCTATATGTTTGTCTCCCGAGTTTACATATCAATTGTTCCGTAGCAGTACTCACACTCTTCTAGGCCCCAAACAACCTCACTTCGGCCGACAATATCCAGTACAATGTTACTGTCCTCTTCCCACAAACACAAGTTCCTTCCCGGGTAAACTCCTTCTCCACGTCTCTGCCTCTGTTCGATCAACGGTTTGGCTCCTTTGACGGCAATGTGACCTTTGACAAAGTCTCTATCGAGGGCGCTGTCTCTCGGGTAACTGTTGATGTAAGTGATCTGTAATAGTTGGCACCCCCCTCGTCTGATGCTTACGATGACAGTCAATACGAGCTGACAGGATACTGGTCGACACGTCGCTAGAATCGATCACGGGAACGTTCCATGCCCGCACTTCCCTTCTCATCAGTACTGTCTTGGCGTAAGTCGGTTCAGTCCCACCTGCTTGAGTCGTATTCATGACAGCATCGTTATTATCGATAGTCCTATCGTAGTCAATATCAGCTTGTACAACGATCCCATGGCACAGTTTCCTACTATCCTTGATGTACACACCGGACACGGGTGGGCTTCTCTACTATCTCCATTAGTTACACGGTTTTTGACATTGCTTCTTTGTAGCAACTTGACTGCGAACATCACCGTTCTAGCTCCAAACGTGAATCCTCCGCTTCGACCCAACTTCATTGCGAACCTTCGCACTTTTTCTGGTTCTTTATTCACTAGCTTCTTGCATCATTCATCCTCCTTTCCGACAGCTATTGAGCTAACCGTCCTCAATGATCTCGGTCCAGTCGATGTTATCCTTGACAGCCTTTTTGAGGGCATATACCAGGTGTCCACCAAACAAGCATTTGCATCAGTTACACAAGGAACTGCGACTATGCCAGATCCTTGGGCTTCTGGGCTGGGAAGAACCATGGTCACATATTCCAATTCATCTACACGATCCCTCGGATGGATTGGCTGGGGGGGTGTTCTGATGTCATGGAATGGGTACCAGCAAGGGGAAGTACTGATTGAATCCTCGCTCGCAAACGTGTCGCTATCATTCCTGGGGTGATTGGCTTTCCGATGAAGTGGCAAACGTCTTCTTTTACCTGTTGGCTAATCTAGCGGTACATAGTCCATCTACTCCGCTACTGGTCTAGGTATATCACGTTATATTGACCACGACCCGATGATCCAGGCCTGTTGGACAATTCTACCGACCGACCTGTTATCGATATGCTTCGTTCCTTTAGTTCAGACTGCTTCTGAATTACGGCCCACTGGTGTGGTACTTTACATTCTCTGGAGGCTCATAACTTAATAGACGGACTCTGACTCTCGCTGCAATCACTTGACTACTCTTCTTGCTTCTCCTGTAATATTTTCCGTTGAAAGATTGCACAGTCTATGTATTCAAACCGAGTTGGTTATACAACCAAGCACTCCAGAAAAGGGCTCGAATTGCATTACATATCCATTCCACCATCCCATGCCCCGCGATGTCTCACCAATGGCACCACCATCACTTTTTCCGCATCTTCTTCCCCAGGTGGACCCATGTTCCGCCAACAGGGCGCGCAGAGCAAGCAAGGACTTTCACCTAGCCGAAAATCCCCTACAATAGCAAGCACCGCGGGGACTTTAGCACAAGCTTTGCAGATGTCGCCAATGGTAGGTGTGATATGTACGGTGAGGGGGTAACCAGACGGTGGATCGAGGGGATGAGCCAACCTGTATATGAGTCACAAATCCGTCAGGAGAGACACGCAAGAGTGCTCAGCAGCACACGCCTAATCTGATCAATCACAATAAAATGTTCGCAATTGCCTTGGTGGAGCATCCAATACGGTTGATTGATCCGGAGAGTGAGGGAGGCAAAAGGTGTCTCGCTTAGCGGTGTCGGTGACTTGATGATCTGCGGTCGCTTTTCCTCTGGCAAGCCTTGTAGATGAGATAGGAGTTTGCTACGATATATGAATGTTGAGGCTTATCTCTCAAGGGAAGAGACTGGACATACTCTGCGTAATCGTCGTCCCGTCGTCCGTCCCCATAGACAACCCCTTCGATGAGCAACAAGCATCCTCCTTCATTGGATTCTGGACCCTGCTCTTCGCTTTCATATGTATACCCGACCACATTGCCTTGGTTGCCGATCACCTCAGTCGGTATGTCACTTGAGTCGCAAGGAATGATCCCGACGAGATCCGCAAGAGTTTGAGAGGACAGTAAGACATGCTGGGAGAAACGAGTGAGCTGGCTATGAATCCAAGGAACGCGGTTGAACACAGTGAGTGTAAGAAGCGCATCTCGGTGCGATGAACACCCGGTTAGTGCTGGAGAGGACCCCGAGTCTGCCCCCGGTGATCGAGCGGTCGGCTGATTGCAAGCCAACGTGCCATGTCCAGATTTCTTGACGTTTTTGAGCGCATTAAAGTCCGAGTGCTTGGACGCGCGCATGAAAAATGCGGATTCCTTGCTCAATCTGTGCGACAAGTTGGCAATCAAGTTTTTGCAGAGAAACGGATGGCATGGAAATCGTACCCCCAACATTGAAGAGAGATAGCATCCAGCTTCTCCTGTAACGCGCGTACCTCCGGTTGGGCTTCCATTACTTCGGGGTCGGGCAAATGCTTTCGCTTGCGACTCTTTGAGGCAGGGCCGCCAGCCTGACTATGTACCGTATGTACTGCGCTTACTGCCGCAGTATGTGTGCGTTGAAGATGTGCAGAAAGCATAGGGTTATTCCACACCTCCTCAATAGTAGCCTTGAGCTCGGAGACACTGTCGGGGGTATCTAAATTCCGGACAAGATATAGAGCAGTCCCGTTGAACGCACCCACCAAAGCACTCTGCCTGTACCGCGGCGCGTTCATCTTCTGTAAGGCTCTGCCAACCAACGTGATTGAGCAAGTCGACTCCGGAGGGGAATACAAGCGGGGCGGTGTCGTGGAGAAACTTGCGGATGGATATGGGCTCTGAAGGAGGGCCAAAGAAAGAGTCATACCCTCGCGTGATGTCAACGCTCATACCGGGTAACTGAAGACAATGGCGAGCTGAAGTGCATGTAGTGCTCGTCACTGAGTACAAAGACTATCAAAAGGTATAAACGAGAGTCCGAGCTAAACATGGACGACCACGACCAAGACTGCCTCCCGCAATGCTCGCTTTCTTGACAATGTTGTCACCAGGCGAGAAACCCAGCTTTGTCCCCGTCTCCCTGCTGACGAGAAATTGGCAGTCGGATCGCTCGCAACGTCTCGTGCACAAGCTGTCAAACGCGTAGATCCATATTTGGTCGACGCATAGCGCTCCGCAAAGCACCTACCCCCTTGGTTTACAGTTCTTCCGGCGCACAGGTGCGCCTTGAGCGCCACAGGAAGAGCTCGTCCATCATGATTGTATCTGGGGGAGCAGTCATGAGAGGAAATCTATGCAGTGGGTGTGTACTTGAAGGCAGATGTGACAAATCGATCAACACGAACACGAATCAAGACACCATCACCAGACAGATTTTCTATTCGTCACACTCTAGTTCCGGCCTGATGCATTAATCCATTCCAAACAGTTTGTAGACGATACATGCCATGTAGATGTGCAGTTCCTATGACCGAAAAATGTGACTAACCAGGTCATCGTCGTGGCAGAAAAGCAATTTGTTTGAGAATCGCGTCCCTCGCATGCTCCACAGCAGATTCTGAACCTAGAACCACCTAGTCTGAGTTTGACGCTCTTTGATTGGGATGGCACGGGAAACTCACCAGTAATGACGATGATATTACTGCCTCTGCTGACGGTAATGTCTGCGCCAGTCTCAGCACGCAGACGGGCAACGTTGGCGCCCTTGGACCCAACAATCCTTGGGAACGCCGAGAGGTCGGTGAGCGTCAAGAAGCCAACGTGACTCATCGTCTCAGCCTGCTCAATGGCTGTTTTGATATCGCTCTGTGCTCGTTCGAGACTTTCGGTATCCTTTGCTTTCAGGGTCCACTCCGAATCACCTTCCTCTGCGTCTTGGTAATTGGGTCCGACTTGCCAGTTCGATTCCGGGGCATCGTCCTCGGCGTCGTCAATCCGAGCAGTGAATGCAGCAGTTTGTGGAGGATGGGTGGGTACCGTAGATTGTTGAGAATAAGTAGATTGTTCGACGTACACACCGTATGATCGGAGGTTACGGAAGAAGCTCCCCTGTTGCGAGATCGCACGGTGATACTTCAAGGGTACAGACACCACGGCGGTGACTGGTTCTACAGGAGTCTGCACCTTGGCCTGGCAAAAAGTTAGTCGTTGCAATGCGTCCATCATCTCAAGTACCATACCTTGAGCTCCTCAATCGCAGCTTCACAAGCAGAACGGGATCCAGAGACTTTGACGATATCGGCGAGATCTGCATCTTTGATTTCATCTGCGTTGATAGCTTCTCCCACTTGGTTGTAGGATCTGGAGCCGGGGAACTGTACTTGGACACCAGTTCGAGTATGCAATTCATTCAAGTGCTGACCACCCCTGCCAATAAGATTACGGTGCTGGGCTGCTGGGATTTCGACGGCCAGCACTACGCGGTCTCTCAAAGTCGTAACCGTCTCCTCAAGCTCTGCCTTAATTCGGCCGACAAGGGCGGGTTCTCCGCGAAGACGCACTTCATCGGTAGGCTCACCCTGCCGAGGGCTAATGCCGCGATTAGCCTGCGGCTATAAACATATTCGGAGAATGGCTTACAATCGAACGAGTCCCGCTTGCAGCCTAGAATCGGTTGGACCACCGCAACGAAATATCAAGTCCTTCAAACCCTGACCGCCAGCCCCAATGATAGCCCTATGGAACCTCGTCTCGATGACAAGTGATGCTGTCGCCTCCTCACCGACTTGCTCAACGATTTCCAGGATATCAGCTTTGGCAGCACCAATGGCTTCTTTAGTTCCACGGACGGAAATGTTGGTCACGGGATTATCATCAGTGACCCTATCAATGTCGATTTGGGCGCCAGTGTCATCCTTGATCTGGTTGATACTTGCACCACCTCTACCAAGGATACGCGCAACGGCACGGGTTGGGACTGTGAATTGGAGAACCTTGTTGGACTCCTTTTCAAACTCCACAGCATCAAGGAGTTCAGATTTAGCACCAGCTACACCTTTCTTGCCACCCTTGACGAGGACCTCATTTGGCTTTAGGGCCTCGCGGGTCTTGTTTTCACCGTTCTCCGAGGACCCCCGGGGAAATGTGATCTTGACGCCATATTTTTCCTCGAGGCGAATGGCATATTTACCATTCTGGCCAATCAAAGAAGCGTGGAATTCGGCGGGGATTTTGAGGGTCTCCGATGTCTCGTCTGCCTGCATTAGATGTTCGCAACGCATTCGAATTGCAATTATACGAGGAACTAACCATTCTCTCGACCTGAGCCAAGACACGCCTCTTGGCTTCCTCGACGTTCTCCTTACGACCTGTAATCTGAGTACGGTGTCAAATCTATCCCAGAACTCGCGTGTAGTAACCTACCTTGATTTTGGATTTTGGGTGAACGGGCTTCTTCTTCTTGCTATTGTCCCTTTCCTTGTCCTTTTCCTCAACCTCGTCGGATACGTCCACTCTGACACCAAGTTGGTCTCGCAGTCTGTTGATACCAACTCCCAGCGCACCAACAACTCGACCAACATATTCCTTGTCAATCTCAAATTCTGTGGACTGAAATATCATGCATAGATCGGTAAGAAAAGTTGGCGCGAGGGGCGATTGACTTACGAAGGAGCTGATAATAGCGTCGTTTTTGGCATCCTCAACGACCCGCAGGATTTCCTTGGTAGCGCGATCGACATCCGCACTGACCCCACGGATCAAGATGACATCCTCCCCGGATGGATCGCCTACTTCAGCACCGACCTTGATCGACAGTGCCTTATCTTCGCCGATGATTCTAGAACCACAAGTTCACAACCTCACAACCAATAAAAATGTATCGCTTACGCGTTGAGAGTAGTACCATCTATGCCAACCACCGCCTCATGCCAACGTTTACTGACGTGAATAAGTTCGCTCTTGACATCAGCAACATCCTTTGAAATCTTGAGCAATTCCTCGGCGACGCCATTCAGATGCTTCTCTTTGTCAACAGGAGAAGGCGAAGCAGCAGGGGAGAAAGGATCATAAACCAGGAGAACAGAGGAATGTTCCGCAGACTCAGGAGGGAAGAAGACTTGAACATTGTGAGCCTCATGGAACTGCTTCAACCTGAGTGCGTCAGAGACGTTTTGCAAAGGACGAGCATAAGCTCACTTCTTTGCCTGTTTCCCCATGATAACTCTGTGTATAAGCCAATCAATGGAGATCTCCTTCGTTGCGTCGATCAGTTTGTCACGAAGCTCTGAAACTTGTCTGATGGCACCATCCACGAGAGGCTTCTCACCGACGATATCAATGTTAAGAACCGAGGCCTCGCTGATCGCTGTATCTGATGGCGTGAAGACCAAAACACCAGGATGTGCAGCACTGAGGGTCTTGGGGTAGTTGATGCGCGTCATATAAGTTAAAAGCCGACGTGAAACCGAGATGGGACCGGGGAGAGGGAACTCATGTATGTACTGTGAATTCGCCTTCGCCATAACAGCACCAAGACCACCAGATACGTCCTCTTGCTTGCCATAGACCAAGACTTCTTCACTTTGCTCATGAGCTTCCGGGACGACAACAGAGCATTGGCTCTTTTCCATAATCTCATCAAGAGCCTCGCCAACAAGGAGACGATGCTGGCGCCTGGGCAACGAAATCTTGACTGAAATGAGGGCAGACTTGAGCGACTCGATGGTTTCCTGGATGGTTTCAACAATACGAACGACGGCCTCGCGGTCGCCACTGACAATAACCTCGCGTTCCGGAGCATTGAAAGCGAGGTGGATGTCGCTGCCCTGCGTCCCCTCAATAAAGAGGGCATAGCGGGCAGTAATGAAAGGAAAGATGTAATTTAAAATGTTCTTGACGCGCTGGGTTGACTTGGAAGTCCTCGCCAAGATTGTCTCGTTTAACATGGCCTGGGCTTCATACGCGAGTGGTTGCGGGCCCGTGATTGTAATTGGAACCATGACTTCGTCTTCCTCATCAGTAGGCGTGGCAGTCCCATTAGGTATAATATCATCCCTACGAGGGATATCTACCCTTACTCCGGTTTGTTCCCGAACATGTTTCAGATTGGCACCTATCGTGAATGCTCGAGATCCTACATGCATTGTGGATATAATTGACTAACCTTTGGGTCCGACGATAGCTGGAATAGTAGAGAGAGGAGCAAAGAGAGTAAGAGTGACCTGTATTAACGTTCCAGAAGCAGGATTGACCAAGAGCTACATGCAAACGCACCACGGGGCTCAAAAGGGCGAGCAGGTTCCGTTTTGCCTTTTCAAGTTCTCTCTGAGACTCGGACTTCATGTGGAAGGTAGTTTGACGCGTCCTCTGGTTGGCAGAAGCCTCCATCTTGACCTTAAATTTGAACATGACCTGTTTCATGATTTCCCCAAGCGAACCGGGTTTGCCATCCTTAGTCGGCGGAAGTTCGATGGCGGACAAAGTAAAAGAGTCTGAGACAATAGGCTGAGACCTGAGGGTTGCCTTGATGCGAGGACCGGAGTCGGCACCCCAAGCAGACTTGGGGTGGCGGGGGGCAGGGGTGGTAGAGGATGCAAGTGACGGGAAAGCAGAGTGATCGCTAGTGTCCACGGCGCTTTTGTTGACTGGCGTCACTTCATCAGCTGCCGGTACTGGGAGAGAGTCCGAAGTGCCTTCAAGACCGTGTAGCCTCTGTACGTATCCTGATGAGGATCAAAAGGGTCACAGCGGCAAGAGTGTCCATACCTGAAGATCAGCCGCGCCCATGCCAGCGAGGGTTGCCGACGTGTCCATGTCTGAGATTTACGAGTGTCCTAAACGCGGAACCTTTGACAGAAAATACCTGGAGGTTGAGCACGACGACAGAGTTCAACTCAATGACCGAGAAAAAGTAAGATGATGACGGAGTTTGGTAAACTGCAGACGTGTCTTTCCCAAACACCTAATAGCCCTGCGAAACATGATTATATATTACATAACGGTCGAGTTGACCCGCTTCACCATCTCCGACGACGGTTAACGACGCATATTCCCTGGGAACAGCGTGTAGTACCGGCGTGTCCGTGACGTTGTACTCGGTGGCGAATTCTTTGATGACGGGGTTATCGCAAACGTAACCTGCCTGGTTGTTGGGCGGATGGCATCCCCGAGGCAAACCGGTGCTGTGAGGTAAATTCTTCTGATGCAGGCTGCGAGATATGAGTGGAGCACAGAAACGTCAACAGAACGTCAACAGCATAATCTCAGCCCGGTTAATTGCTGTTTCTTGATGCCAGCCAGTGATATTCCCGTTGATATGTCACCAGCTTTTTGATATATCTTTGACCTTCCCATTACACAAGACGTGGTCGCCCGACGGCCACGCATCTGGGTTCTTCAACCCCCCCACCATCCACTGCAAGGTCATTCAGCTCCACAAGAGATGTACTTAATGGGTGGTTTACTACTTCCACGGTAGATCGTCATGGTTCGCCCAGTGAGTGAGCAACTTCTCATAAAACAAGGTCATGGTAATCCAACTTGGCGTTTGCCAAGATTTTTTTGATTTACTCTTAGCTTGAACCCTGCCTGGCGATGCCAGTTCTGTAGTCGTGCTAGTTCTTTGGTAGAATTGTTCTTAATGTTATGCCAATTAATTGGGTTGGGTATTAGAATCGCGTGAAACTCACGTGTATTGATTATATCGGTCACATGACCATATGCAAGTACGTGGGATGCAGCTCATTGTACACCCCCATCACAAGCAATGCAAAGAGCCTATCTCGCTCTCGCATTTGCTATTGTCATTAGCACTTGCGCACATGCCTCATCTTTCCTTAGTGACGCTCTCGTTCGCAAGCACCAAGTCCAGGATGTCTTGGAACACCAGCCTGTTCGCGGTGAACCACTTTGCCAGCGCCAAGTATGTCCATCTCGATTTGTGTCTTTTTGCGGAATCATCACAGTATATAATCCCAGACTACAGGCCCAATAGAAACCACACTGTGCGACTATGAGAGCATTGAGAGCGTCAACGAAGAGTTGTACGCGAACCTCCATGATCTTGTCCAGACTCCATTTTTCAGGTACTTCCAGGTGCGCGATTCATTCATTTTCATCCAAAACTCATGACCAACCTATTCATGAACAGGTCGATTTGTACCGAGACTGTCCTTTTTGGCAAGAGAACGGCTTTTGTATGAACCGCGAGTGTGGCATCACTACCGTGGATGAGGTACGCAACTGTCATTAGAGTCAAATTTCACCTTTCATTCTTGTCATAGAGCGAAATACCCGAAAAGTGGAGAGCTGCTGCTCTGAGCAAAATAGATCTTCCTCCCGCGGATCAGGTATTGGCGAATTTTAGCGCCCTGCTATCACTCATGCGAGTTCTTAGCGGATCCAGTTACCAGGTTGTTATTATCGTGATTCCGACTTTTGTTTCCTCGATGATATGACAGGTTGTTCTCCACCTTTCATGTCGCATTTCGTGCGCTTACTTGATCTGCACCAGAGGGAGAATATGTTGATCTATCGCTGGTCCCTGAACGATACACAGGATATTCTGGGACCTCTGCTCATCGCGTCTGGGGAGCAATTTATGAAGAGAATTGTTTTGGCCTCTCAGAATTGAATCTTCTGGGTGGAAAATTCGCCGCACCTGTTACCCTTCCTGATACTCTGACCAATGTCCTGCGTCAGCATTCGGATAGTGAAGACACAAATGGAGAGTGTCTAGAAAAAAGAGTGTACTACAAGATTATATCCGGTACGTATTCCGCCCAAAAAACTACGTATGTATTCATACTGATTCCACCCAGGTCTTCATGCATCAATCTCAACGCATATATGCACGGAGTGGCTGAACCAGTCGACTGGTGAATGGGTAAATGCTCCTTGATTCAAAAGCTCCACTTTTATCAAACAACTCTCTAGGCTCCCAATCTTGAATGTTTCGTCACCAAAGTAGCCTCCCATCCCGAGCGCCTGCAATATATCTATTTCAACACGGTCCTACTCCTCCGTGCCGTCGCGCGCATCGCACCTTATCTATCTGAATACGACTACTGCACCCTGTCGGAGGGCAACCTCATCCCCCATGATCATCCACACCCGGCCGACTTGGAAGACGAAGTCCGCACGCTCGCCAGACTCGAAAATGTAATGAACATTGCAAAACATGTTGGCAAATTTGATGAACGAGCTCTCTTCCGCGGGGCGAATGCAAACGTCCGTCACCACCCTACATATCAGCTGTCCGATCGCTGATCCACCACTTTAGATCCTGAAACAAGAGTTTAAAGAACACTTTCGCAACGTGTCGAGAATCATGGACTGTATTGGTTGTGACAAGTGCCGTCTTTGGGGCAAAGTCCAAACCACCGGCGTGGCTACGGCTCTCAAGGTCCTATTTGAAATGGACGAAAAAGCTCTTCAGTGCGTCTCTGTTTCATACGATCTACCGCGAAATTCAATCGACCGTGTAGCCATAATACAAACCAGAATCTCTTGCAGCGTTCAGAAGTGGTCGCACTGATCAACACGCTCCATCGATTCAGCGAGAGTCTGCATGCGGTCGAACACTTCCGGGGGATGTGGAAGAAGACCGGAGAGGCGGATTCTGCGAGGCTGGTCCACGAAGCGGAGAGGGCCGTCGGCGGAAATGTAAGCTTGCTTTGCTCGATTTGGCGTACTGGCGCAAATGAACATTCATTCCTTTAGACACCGCCCGTACCTGACGTACAGCCCTCGCCGAGTCCCACTTTGGTCACTCAACCGTGGAGTAGACTTCAAGTGCATCTATATGACCTGGCGGACAGATGTAGACGACATACCCTCACTTGTCTGTCCAAGATCTGGGAGAGGTTGTCAAAAGCAATCTTGCCGCTCCGGACAGAACTATGATACTTTATTGCCAACTGATCTGTGGAACGGAGACATTTTGCTGTTGTGATATATGTTGTGTTGGCTTTCGCACTTGCTTTGTTTTATATTCAATAACAAGTTTCATTTGGATAGCAAGACAAGATACGGCCAAAGTCTGAGGTCAGAATAATGGCACGCCGTCCATATCATCGTCCTCCGCCATAGGTTCACCATCCACATCAGCATCGTCCGCTTCAGGACCATGTGCGAGTGGAATACCATCCACGTCCTCATCAAGGGGAACACCGTCAACGTCCTCGTCCAGGGGCACACCGTCAACATCCATCTCTTCAATCGGCACACCGTCCACGTCATCACCACCTTTTCGAGCGTCTTCAGGAACCGAAAGGGCAGGCTCTAGAGCGGGCTGGAACGAAATAGCCTTAAACCGGGACGCATATACCGACTGCGCCTCCAAACTCGTCCCATCCTGTTCTTCCTGTTGGTCAGCCTTGAGCTCTGCACGCGCAGTGCCGTCAAGCCGCGCCCGAAGCTCGTTGGTAAACTCGGGCGGAAAAACAATCCAGTCTTCCCAGATATCCACGACAGACGTGATTTGTTTCTTGAACGTTTCTGCCGTGATCCGCCCGGGAAAGGAATGATAAATAATGGAAAAATGATCAAAGACGATGCCAAGTCGTGACTGGAACTCTTGTCGGAACTTCCACGCACTCGGCACCGCTGCGGCCGAATTATGGAGGATATCACAAATGAGGTGAAGGCGTGCGATCTTGCGTGGGACTGGAGTGCCGTCCACCAACAGGGAAGAGATGATGATATCGGAAACCTAGGGACGGCGGTGAGATTCACAAGACTAGACATTAAACCAAGAACAGACCTCACGAGCCGCCTCGGCATGCTCCAGACTGAATGTCATACAACGGGCAAGTTCCCCTCGTTTGCCAGAAACGGCTCGCAACATCGCCTCAAACCTTTTCCGTGCGAGTCTCCCCAATACGGTCTTTTTCGTACGTTCCTGCTCTGATTCCTCCGCGGAGTCTGTCGAATATACCGAATTATACCCCTGATATGACCGTGTCAATAAACTAGGGAACACGGATAGATACGAGGACACACGTCATCGTCAAAGTCCGGCTCCACGATGTCCTCGCGCTCGACCAACCCGCGGTAGAAGGCATGTCTATGGTGCTGTAATGTAGATGTGAGAAAAAACCAATGATCAGCCTGATAACCTAACCTTGCGATCGGTGAGAAAAGCGTATTTCGGATTGCTTCGTTCCCATTCTTTGAGATTTTTTGCGTATTTTTGGCCGTGACCCTTTACCTCAGCAGCCACTGCGCGAATGAAAGTGTCTGTGACGCCAGATTCGTCTTCTTCACGTCTTCTTGAAGCGCTGTGCGACCGTCGACGAGGGCTACGACTACCATACCGCCTTGAACGACTGTATGAACGTCGCCGTCGACGCGAAGGCGACCGGCTGTAGCTGCGTGATTGACTTTGTGAGCGTCGGGATCTGTGACCACGCCCACCAGAACGGGAACGCGAGTGACGTCCAGGGGAATAAGAGCGACTTCTGCTTCTTCCCCTGCCATGATGGTGATCTCTAGAATTGGAACGCGACCGGGATTGGCGGGTCGCAACTACAAGCATGAGCTGAGTTTCGTGCACAGCGCGAATATATGCAAGACTCGCACCATACAATGGCTTTACTGCCATAGGGACGGCCTTGCTCCATCCGACCCGTAATACTGAGCCACCCCAATCGAAACCATCCAATTCTCTTAGGGCAGCCTCTGCGTCTTTGCGTTTCATAAACGAAACAAAACCACTGAGACCGGCGTTGCGATTTCGTCTCGACGCGGTCATATCACTTCCAGGACCGCTGGTGCCGTCGCCACGAGGCCACATGATCTTGACCTGAGGACGATATTGTAAGCCAACGGAACAGCTCAATGAAAAGCAAGGACGTACAGAACCAACGGGTCCGTGGCGAGCAAAGAAGTTGCCCAAGGATTGCTCCGTAACGTTGGAGGGTAAATTAGCGACGAAAAGATTGGACGTCTGGGATAGGCCTGCGTTCGGGACATTGTCGAACAAGGCTTGGTATGTTGCTCACCTCAGGATCACCTCGGTCCTTGCTTCCACTCTGACCCTCGTAAGCTAAACGGGATTGATTGAGAACCTTGATCCGCGAGTGGACACAGGCACAAACCTGCCAAAGCAGTCACGGACCGTCCGTGGGCTACAAACGGGGCTGAGGAACGGTTGGAAATGCTGTATTGCCTCGACTTACAAGAACGAGAATACCGAGCCTCCCGTATGGCCTGCTCCCTAAAACAAAGTCAGGGGATGGAGAGCCCAGTTACGATTCTACATACCTCTTAATTTCCTCGAGGAACGAATCCATGGCACGCTTGCCTTTTGGTTTCGGTATACTAGTCAGCGGAGACACCTAAAGAACCATTTGTCTGCAGGGTCAACCATACAAACACACGACCCACCTCTTCCATCTCCTCCCGCAGCGCCCTCGTTCGGGAAGGAGTCTCGGTCGTACTCTTCGCAGCGGGCAAGTAAGGCACTTTCACATCCCCAGAGCTCCGAACAAATGTCGATGCTTTCTTTCTGCTCGTATCCTCCCCCTCAAACGCGTCTAGAAAGTCGGCATACGCCTTGGCCGCGTTTTCTTCCTCCTCTCTCTTCTTCGCCTCTGCGGCCTCCTTCTCCTTCTCCCGCCGAGACTTGCGCACAGTCCCTTGAGCATACTGGGACAACTTTTGGTCGTCCAAAGGCTTTTGCTGATAATGTGAAGCAAATTGGTGAGTGTCTTGACATGAAAGAAATAGGTCCTATCCATCGCACTGGGAACGAAGGTTCTTCATCGTCATCGCCAAAGAACGCCGCCAACTTGGATTTCGTTTTATCCATGGGGTGGTCAAAAAAAAGTCAAGATTGCGTCAAGGTAAGAAACAGAGCCTAGACATATTCCCACGCTTACATACACCAAGTTGATTAGAGCCAGCAAGTAGAGACACGCTAGTAAGATTCCATCTACATCATCAGACTAGCAAGACCTCCCATGGCATATGCCATTGGTTTCAAAGGTGGATGCTCTTGCGCTTCGAATTGGTAATACTGTAGATCTCCTGCAGAGTCTACGCGGATCTATTGGCGCAACATTAGAGAACAGGTCAATCTCGAAAACTTTGATCTACGTACATATGCACCCTTGTTCCCGACTTGATCAACATAGTTTGGCGCAGAGAAGACCTGGAACGATAGTGAGCACGCACACGAGGAATCGGTGAATGTAGACTTGCGGTTGTGCATAGTCCGTCATGCTCGATGGCATAGCCATCTAGAACAAATTTAGCGACCAGATCGGCTCACGACGAAGCTACATACTTTCCCGTACTTCGTGACTACGAATGACGCCGGTGACACCATTGAGGTCGCACCACCGCTTCGTGACATCTGGTCCGAAACCAAGCCCAACACCCTGATGCATGCTGAGACAACGTGCAAGAGGACACAATTTGACTACGCACCCGTTTACTTGGTCCGCGCCCCGGCGCATCTTGAGGGTCGGTCCAGAGTAGCTGTGATTGCGTGAGAGAGCACACGAAAGTGTTCCCTGAGTTCATACCTCGCCTAGGGGCCGAGCACTTCAACATTTGAGATCGAATCAAGTTCCAACCCAAACACTCACACATCAAGCCCTCCTGTCCAGGTTGTCTTCCAATTCGTGGTATCTTCCGTATATCTTCTAACGTCACACCCTCCTTGCTGAACAATCCGCCATGAACGACGAAGTAACGCCTCAGCTTTTCCGGAGATAATATCGTCTTCGGGGTAATGTTTGTGGACGGTTTTGTCGCGTTGACCAGAGTTGCCAAGGGCACTATGAATAATCAAGGCTTCAGCTGACAAGCTGACTTTGGGTCACGCACGCTCCGTAAATACGTGTGCGAAAAGCTAATTTTGGTGATTCAGTGATTGCAGGACAAGTCTCTTGATGGCCTTACCTTGTACGTCTGATCCCCATGTTTCTTTTTGGCTTCTCCTTCAAAGCCATACGTCCGGTTCATCTCCTTGGCTTCATGATTGCCTCTATTGATAAACATTCGGTTAGGGTATAACCCTGGTACCCTTCAACCACCATAGAAAGCGATGTAACTCGATCAGGACTTACATTTATAAGCAAACGCAGTCAGTATAACTTCGATGGACCAAGATCCTCTGTCAACCAAATCGCCATTCATCAATAGACAGTGATTAGGTGACGGGGGTCCCGTGAGTGAAAAGAGATGCAATAGGTCGTAAAATTGACCTGGTTGAGATGTGCGTCCAGTCACAATCACGCAAGAGTTTAATCTCAGAACACACCGTGGACATCTCCGATGACATCGCAGGTTACACCGTCCGCAAGGTCGAGATTGACCAGGCTTTCTTCTTTCACAAAAGACAGATGGGCGCCAAGGACGATCTCCCATGCATATCTCCGCGGAAGCTTGTTGCCTTGCTTGAACCATTCCAGCATGGCTAATATGAATTGCTGCGTGATTGTATACTTTCCGTCCTCGGCCAGGTCCAGTTTCGGACCCGCATAGTCGCCTTCCATGTCGCAGCCGCCTAGTTCATATATCATCAATTCGGGACCGCACAAATGGGCATTCATGCAGACCTTGAGCTATAATTTCCAAACAGCGCTCCACGGCGCTCTTTTCTTCTTCCATCTCAATCGCCTAGAGCGCATTCGGCATGAATCGCAAGCTTAAAATCAGTTGTCTCACCTTTTCAAACTCGATCTTGTGAACGAGTTTTTGAGTCGCTATCAGCTGCGACCTGACCACGTCGTTTCTTGGTTCCAGCGCGACAACCTTTTTGAAATCGGCGACCGCTAGCTGAGGTTTGGCGATCTGGAGGTAACAAGTGGCGCGTCTGATACGGCGCATGAGCGACACAAGGGCGGGTGTACAGACGATGGGGACGCACCTGTAGTATGCCTTGGCATATTTTGAATCGATCTCAATGGCCTTGGCTGTGGGTCGTGAATCTCGCGTGACCGGCTGAAACGCGCGATCTACTCACAGGCGTCGTCGAGCGCAAAGCCATATTCCTCTAGCTTGGTTCTCGTAGCGGCTCGATTGCACCAGACGGTGGCATCCCTCGGATTCAGCTCGATGGCCTTGGAGTAGAGATTGACAGCTGCTGTAAAGTTGTGGCCTGGGATTCCACATGTGGAGCTGGCATGGCCCGAGATTAAAGGGAATACATACCCGTAAAGGCTTTGTTAGCCTCCGATTTGAGTTTGGCAGCCTGTGCTCTGTCCTGGTCGGAGACATCTTTCAGATTGAGCGTCTGTAGTTCTGGAGAAGGGAGCGATGTTTGGGAGGTTGAAGCGGGCGAGGCCGACGATGACGAATCGCTCATAGCGCTCTGCTAATCAATGAACTCGTCCTTGCGCCAATTTTCGGAGGCCAATTTCATCTCACGATCGGTGGCTGTGCCGTGTACACGAAATGATACGCAGCGACAGAACGATAAAGACAACCGTGGCTACTGATCACCTCGAAATCCAACATCCAGACAGATAAGTAGGCTACTTGTCAGTGGGCTTTGGTGATAAGGGTATTTCTCAAGAGGCAGGTTGCTGTCATGCCTTGCCTCTACCCGTTCAGGTATCTAATAGTGAAGGCTGAGACCGCGAGGTACGAGTAATTTTGAATACTCACTAGTCTTTGCTCGCCATCCTGAGCAGCAGCAATTGCCTCTGCCTGTTGCCGTCAACTGGCCACAGGAAACTCACATGTCACACCCTCACCGTCACATCAACATATTTATCGACGGTAATTTGCATTAGACCCTGGCGCCACCAACGGTGATAGGAATGCAAGAGCTCATAGTGTGAGCATATAGGGAGCCAGCTGTTCAAAGATTGGGCTATAGGCTGTGGTGTAACAGGATAACATGCGTAGAACGCACGCACAACGAATATGCCACGAGTCACAACACGGCCGTCGGTGGGGCGGCAGTGCGACGGACCCCGTAATGCGGTGTCAGGGGGACAGTGGTGGGACGAGTGACTCCTTCGTTATAGCGCCCGAGTCAAGGCCACCAGCGTATTTAGATTCCCTCCCCTCCCAGCGTCCCCCAGTCAGCTCCCCCAGTCGTATAGCGCCCTCCTACCAAAGGAGAGTTCTGTACAGCACCAAGGTCACTCTAGAGTCCCAGACTTTAGAGTCCTTATCCAACCAACCAGTCACAATGTGTCCATTTGCCATATCTCGATACGCCCAGCCCATTCACCAACTCGACTCCAAGCTCAACGTCTCCTCTTTCGACCTTAACCTATCCATTTACATTAATGCTCTCGCCACTGTATTTTAGATAATCCCCCCGTAACACCTCTCATCTCTCTCGTCTTTTCTCCGCTCAGTTCATGGTCCGTCCCGCCGCCCATTCTTTCCCCCATCGGGGTTCCCCCTCGACATCACATACAAGGGTTCGTTGGCAACCCTACCACCCTGCACTTCAAGCTATTCAACCACGTTCATCGCCAATTTCCTATCTCGTCACACCTGCTTCATCTGCCTCCCCATCACCTAGCTCCCTTTCCGAACCCGACCGCCCACGGCATGCCCTCTATCCCCGCGAGTCAAAACTCCGCGAATTCCAAAAATCCAAGTTTGCCTTGAGCCTCGTCGGTGAGCACTTTCCGCTAAATCGTCTCCGTCTATTTAGGCCTTTCCAAGACCAAGCCGTCAAGTCATTGTGTGACATTTGGCCTCACCAAGACATACCCACCGTATTTCTTACTTTGGGCCACCCCGTCGTTTCTTCAATATCGGGTTCGGATCAACAAGTACTCCATTCAACCTCCCGAATTACCCATCTCCCTTCCCCCATCTCTCCAACAACTCAACCAACTCCCGTAGTATCTCCCATCCAATCCCACCCCGTAGCATGCCTCCAGCCTCAGCGGGGCGATATCGCCCCAATGAAGTGCTTCGTCCACGAGGTCCTCCGTCGCTCGCGGACTTCGGGAACTGTGCTTCAAACAGCACTATGCTACCTCGAAGCCATTCGCTCAAAGATTCCCGACCTCCTTCGGAAAGAGAAGCAAGCATTTTCTTCTTCTTCGCATGCGGAATTGGATAACGATCGGATATCGAAAGGTGAGGTCGGCATCGACTACGACACCGACCTCGACGATCCAACACCATCTATCCAACCATCATCCTCAAGCAGTTCACTTGCTACAGTGCGCATCAACCCTGTTTCATGTGAAGCCGACGCCTCGTTACCGATGGAACCGGCTCTCGACGCAGACGAGGTGTCAACACACAATCACAAGATAAATAATGCTTCCCTTTCTCCACTTCCTCCACTTCCCTCCCCGCTTCTTTGCCCCCGCCGGGCATTCCTCGCTTCGTTGATACTGGCGTCAAAGTTCATGCAAGATAGGTGTTATTCAAATCGTGCATGGGCAAAACTCTCGGGTCTTCCGCCACGCGAGATCGGCAGGTGCGAGCGCGCGCTCGGAGAAGCACTGGAATGGCGTCTTTGGGTCGGTAAATTGCCTGCAGCGCAATCCACCTCAGGACGTCCTCTCACCAAGTGTAGGAGTGAAAGCGATATCAACATATCGGGCAATCCTCCCATGGTCCACGCGGCGCTCCCGACTTTTGGAAATCCTCTTTCGCTTTCGCCTGTTGGTTCGAGAATCAGGAGGCGAGCCACTGTACCCCCAGGGAACCTCTTTGTGGAAGGTCCGCGTGTGGGCGGGTTCGACAACGTCAGCCCAACTGCTTATAGCTCTAGCCCGTCCACACCCGGACTCAGTTATTCGCCTACCCCGACGGAATCATCCCTTGGCGATCGTACGGTGCAAATGACCACCTTCATGGACGTATCCACCCCGCCCCCTGGTCAGTTCGCCTCCTTTACTGGCGCGCAGAACGACAAGGTGTTGGCGACATTATCCGTACCATCAAGTGGTGTATTTTTGCACACAAGCTCGCAAGAAATGGTTTTGCCTCAACCGGTCGATTCCCCGTTCTGGGTACCCCACGGCGTCGTTCCCCCAAGCGTATGGATGTTCCATGACGATGCGTGACCGCGCTTGCAGTATATTCTCTCCATGCTACATTCTTGTCTCGTAAATACTTTTCCCTTTCTTTCTTCTTACTATCTCCGTCATCTTGTCTGCTTGCCTTGAATGTGTATGGTCTAACGAGGCGGTGGTTGAGCGTTGAGCGAAGTCTCTGAACATTTTGTCTCATGTAACCTGTACTACCTGTCATACCCAATAGACTTTGGTTTACGGCGCCTGTCGTCTCCGAGCACTACGGAGCTACTACAATGTGAGACATGCATCTATTTGTACGTCTCGCGCAGCAATACTTCTTTTTCCACAGCACCCGTTTAAAGAGTCACTCGCGGATGAAACAAAGGCATGAGCAATTGGGGACGTTCAAGGCAGTTATGGCGCATCACAAAGTCATTGCTGCTTACACAGCGCACTAAACGTACAAACGTAAATGGTTACAGGCATACAGCTCCATACCACCGCAGCGGTGGGGGCCGTCAATGGGTGAGAACGCGTCAGATGAAAAGCTCCCGCAAGGGCAGTGAACATACAAAAAAATACAACATAGCTCGCTGGCACATGGCTGTGTGGCAGGTCCCGTTTCATCAAAAAGGGGGTAGCGTCAATCGTTGAAAAAGTTGAGGGGGTAATCATCCGTCTGAATCGCCCGCCAGAGATGCGGATGTCCGCCGGCGTCTCTCTTGCTCTCTACATGCAGGATGGAATGGAACATGACGTCCTCGTCGCCCTGAGCCACCACATGAAATGAACCAATAAGATAAAAGTAACGCGTTCATACTTACCCGGTTGGGAGGATCGTGGATTCTGCGGAATGGAATTCGAGAACAAAAAGGAAATACGAACGTTGAGTCACCAATTTATACCGGATGAAAGTAGACGACCGACGCCGAGAGACGCCGGGCACGCGAGCGCTGGTCGACGCACCTGACGTGAACGTATCCCGCCCCCAACTCGTCTTTCACAGCCGGAATTCTGAGTTTACCGAGGATGATGGTGCCGTAGCTCACGGCCCCACTGCGTACTTGGACGAGATCGCCCTCGATCGTGAAATGGGTGAGTTGCGTGTCGCTCAGCTCAGCTGCACGAGACCACATTTGCGGCTCGTGCTTGTCCCAGCGATGACGGGATTGAACGATTTCATGCTTGATCTTGTGTAGGATGTGATTGAACGCTTCAATCGCGTTTGGGTGTGGGGGGTGGGGCGCATTCAGGTTCACCTCCTCAGCTGAAGCTGTCGCACCACCGACTCATCAGTCGATTGTCTCGAAAAATGTATAATTTACCATACGAACCCATGATAACTGTGTGGTTGTTTGAGGTGGTGGGCCCAACCAGATCTCAAATCTTATCATTCGTTCCATCAATGAGCTTATGTAAAAAGGCTTGACTACCCAATAAACTTGTTTCAAATTTTTCATGATCCGAAAATTCTTGCTGATAAACTCTCCACTTTAACTGAACGATACGGCAATGTCGAGAAGTGGCACGGAAGCCATCATGGCCCGTGTATACGGTGATTCCATTTTTTTCGGACCAAGCTCTTGGTGCCCATGTATTGCTCAAGGCAGTGTCAGACTATCTCCTTCAAATCTCTGACCAGGCACACCACTTTTAAAACTCAATACGACCTGTTTCATCGATGGCAGGGTATCCTTTCAAGGTAAATTCACATGCATGCTGGCAGTTCTCCACGACCAATGGCATCCGTGAGGATTTTTACGTCGTGGAAAACAAAAAAAAAACACACACATAGCGGCGATGTCATGATGCCGCCCGTTCGGGGATAAAAGGTCAGCTAAACTCTCGCTCTGCTGCCCCAAACCATATTCGCATCAATCTCCGAGGTAGTTCAATCAAGTTTGAGAAAACAAAAACGGATCTGCAATCAAATTCCGACGGCATGCCATTTGAACGTCGTTATCATCTTGCACGACGCCACTGTCAAAAAAAAAAGTCACAAGTCGAGAACCCCCCATTCAAAAAGTATTTTCAATAGATGCGGTGGCCGATCTTTTTATGTACGCCACTAACCAAGTTCGGCATCAACGCAGGGTGCCATGCCAGTGTCACGAGACCGTCAGCGTCTTGTCACGCACCGTGTATCCCGAAGCATCAAGACTCCGGGAGCAAATCACCATGCCTTACGAGGCAATAATTCGTCAGGGATAGTTGTTCGTTCAACATTCCAAATAGCCCGCTGTTACCGTAGGTTCAAGGGCGGAGATACCGTTGCAGCAGCCCGGACCTAGCTTTGAGCCGTAATGCATTGCTGGCAATACATTCACTGACCCTCACTTTGAACACGTCAGCGTGACACGAACCCCTCAAGAAGGTCTGATTGCGTACAAGACCACGCATGATGCAAGTTGGGGTTCGCATTCCGAGAATGCACATCAAGGGTTGCTTGTGGTTCTTTTTGTTGCTCACGGCTTGGCCCTAGTTTCATACGCAGCTCCGTGCTTGGCCACCGTTAAAAGTTCCTTTGAGTCATCAATACACCAGTCGTCCGCGTGCAAGGACGGGGAGCGAGATAGGCATGAATTTCTTATTCAAAAGAGCTGCAAAGGGACGGCGCAAGGCCACACCACCTGCTTGCTGGCACTGAACGACGGTTAGATTACATACACTTACACACATGCCGCAACGAGGTCCCGGAGTAATCGCTACTAGTAGCTTGGCACTGGTGCAGCTGCAGATCTTTCATGACCGAGCGCCAGTCGGCGCCTGGCGATCACTGATCCAGCCGTTTCCAGACCTGCACGATAAGAGAATGACACGAGACACGTGAAGACCAGCCGTCAACTAAATGAGATTGCGATCACAGCGAAAGAAGTGCTCCGTTGGTGGATTGAATTTCATCCCGGCCAGGTGAGTAATACGCCAGTCAGTTTATATCATAAGCCGGACTCCACTGGGCGTGCGTTGAACCCTGTCAAGTAGCACATATATATGCCAAGATCACACGAGTAGACACACCTAAATAATTTGAATGTCCCCTAACTCGAGCACAATTGCTGTCAAATGGGTCATGGGCGTAAGCTGCGTAAACCAACGGTAATGGGAGAGGGCAGAGAAAATTACCGTCATTAACTCGTAAAACGTACTACTCTCCCCCATGCGGGTGGAAGTGCACTCGAGGCACAGGGTCAGGATCGCATCCCTGTCGGACAGACCGTGTTATGCAAGAAATGATCAGGTTCTATTCGAAACAGACCTGTGCAACTTTTTGATACACAAGGTTGCCTGTATGCACTTGTCGCGGAACGCTATCACGCGGATTTGCCCGAGTCTCGTACACATTATACAATCCGTGACACACGGAAGTGATATCCAAGTTTGAATTCTCATACCTGGGTTCTGTGACCGCCGTTGTTCCAGAGGGCCTGGGAGACCGTGGCCGCCTGTGAATTAAAATTATTGGCCGTACTCTAGGTAGACGTTGAGCAAGCAAGTCGATATGCGGGAAATTCCGAGCACTCGATCGAAATATGAAACGGGCCCCAGCCTATAGGGATCATTAATTGCCTCAGTTTTCAGGGTACAGAACATGTCTTACCATGAGTCATTAAAATCCAGATAGAACAAGCGGTAGCTTTCGGGAAGAAACGCAGCCCCTGTTGGCCGTGAATTCACATTCATGACGTTGAGGATCTCCTGCACGGATGATTCCTATTTTTCCTATCCGTTATCGGTCTGGAATGAGATCCACGCGAGAGCAGTGCAGGATATTGAGCAGAATCCTTGCTAGATCCTGCTTTCTTGGTTCTGGCCATCCGAGGCATTCATATCTAAGCGGTCATTAGTCATGCGATGGGCCTTTTGATCGAAGGGACTCACGCCTATCAACGAGACTTGCACGCCGCCTCACATCACTCTGAGCCCGGGTCTTCGTAACTGTCTGGACTTGATTTGATAGGTGAGCAAGTCTGAGCATTTTCGCGATTCCTTCTTGCGCAAAGAGAATGTAGCATAAATTACCGCTATACGCAAAACCTCAACCTATGTATCGATCCGCCGACCCAGAACAAGTAAAAAAGAATATGGAATTCACAAACGGGGTAGTTATGATGATGCTCAAGGATCTATCTCAATAATGTCTTTAAAGAAGAAACAAACGGTTCGTCATTATCATTGGTATCTAGGGTGGTGGTGGTCATTAGATGAATGTCCCACCAGGCTCCTCTCTTGCGGGGCGTGAAACTGGGGCAGGATAAGCGTCGACCAGGAAGCAGGAAAAAGCACTCACAAATGAATCCATGGGATTTAGCGGGGGGAGCATCTGAGCTTGTGACCAATGCTGGTGTTGTTGGTGCTGATGGGAGTGCTGTGATTGATGCTGTTGTGACATTGAGCGCATTTGAAGTGAATGGCTCGATTGGTGCGAAGAACCCGGGAGGCGGGGAGCGGCTGGGTGCATAGAGGCAGCACTGCCGTAGACAGATTCGTAACGAGTCGACTGGTATGCAGGCATTTCGGGTATAATGGGCAGACCGCTGCTGGATTGGGAAGAATGATGAAGGTGATAAGGGTGTGGAGCGCTACAAACTATGAGGCTCCGAGCGAAGTGTGCCAAGAACGACACTCACAGCTGTCGGCGAGGAACTTCGGGGTCTGGGCCCAAGGGCGGCACAAATGACTCACTGGAAAGCTGTTCAAACAATGTTATGCAAAGAAGATGGATAGGTACCTATGACGACGCGCCACGGGAGGGGGTAGGTTGTACTCGCTCTGGAGTCGCCGTGGTGGGGTGCTGTCGCGGGTCGGAGGGGTGGACGTCTCGGAGAGACCAGAAGACTCTGCTGTGGAGGGCCGGCCATCGACGGTCTCTTTCCGGGGAGTAGCCTTCTTCCGGGTGGGGACGCCCTCGGGCCAGGTGCACTGGAGAGGACGATGAGCGGGTGCCGAACACGGGCGGGACTGCTTACATCTCGTTGACCATGAGTGCAGCGCATACAGAGGGGCTTTGTCTCGTCACACTGGAGAAGGATGGTTGGGCGGGGTCGGAGGGGAGAGATGGGTACACACCTTTATTTTTTTGACGCGACAAGTGAGACAGCCAGTCTTGGATCTGGTATACTTTGGACGCTTCCTCTGCTGTTGCTCGGAGCGGGGCTGAGGTGCGACGACGTGGCCAGTGGATTGGGGGTAGTAGCTGTTGGGGGGTATGTAGGTATTAGGGGTGGACGAGCTAGAGAAAGGGCATGAGCAGAGGGCGTAGAGAAAGGGAAAGTACCGACTAGGAAATGCTATCAGCGATGGAGCTCATGGTGGGGTGTTGATTTTCGGAAGGGAGATTATCCTTCATTGTTTTTATACTAGAGATGGGCTCCAAGGAAGAAGCAGGGAAGGTAAGGGTGGAAAATGGACGGGGACGACACCATTGTCACGGACCCGGAAATCGGCCTGGGTCACTAAATTCAGATCTAAGGGTCGTGTTGCGTTGTAACAGATGGCATTTTCAGTCTGCCATAAGATATTTCGTATACGGAAGGTGGGGATTTATTTAATAAAATTCTACACATGACCTTCCACGTCATATTGTCCTGGGCGGTGTAAACAAGTGAGAAAATAAAATAAAATAAATTGAGCACGACGCACATGAGCTCGTTGTCTTGTCTCTGTGCCAGGCGGGACTCGTCCTGCGGGATATCGGGCGATCTTTCCATAACGGGGGCTGTTCTCCTGTCAAAAACTGGCTCTGCTTCGGAGAACCCCAAAAAACGGGTTGAATTTGATGGCGCACTTGTCCGAATTAAGAAAGTCGTCGGCGACCCCCCCGACACATGACATGTCCTTCTCCATGTCACTGTCATGCACATGTCCGCCCCTGCATGCGACTGCGACTGCACGCACTCCTCGTCCGCCGTACAACGCCCCCTTCCTACCGTAATCAGAAACGCGCACATGTGAATGCCGCTATCTGCTCCATCCTGCTCTGGTGTGATCCAAGACGTATGTAACTTCGCTGACAATACACACACACCAGGTCCCCGCACCAGTCGTGTTTGTTCACGTACACACGACGCCCTCCCCCGCGGTAATTCGCTCCTCTCTGATCCTGGCAGCTGCCACTATCCCTATCCTGATCACAGTACAACAACATTCACCAAACCAATCGAGGCGCTGCGGCTTGTGACACACTCAATTTCATCATGCGATTTACATCACGATTTGATCGACATGCTCTCTCGTCTCGTCTCATTCAGTATTGATCTGACACGTCCTGTGTAGCAACACATGACCCCAGCACTGCGTTCAGTGCAATCTCAGCCAAAACACATCCCGCCATCCTATTCCGTCGGTGGAACTAAGTCGCCCCATGCCCGTTTTATCTAGATCTGTCACCCACACCTATCAGATGACTAACTAGGTGACCAAAATATGAGAGCATGGCTGCCATGCTTTTTGCTCATCGCCTCCCCGGTAGGCGTGCCGTCTGTATGCGCCGTCAAATCTCGCTCAAGTCAACAATGTGCTGACACTTGGATCCAAGCTGTCCTCTGTCGTTTCTCATGTGGATTTGTTCTTGCTTGCAATCACGTACACTACATACGTTTGTTTGCCGCAATCAACGGCCCGATAATTCAATGGCTCTCAGGCTTTAAAGTTATCAACACAATATCACAATTATTTTTACGACTTGTTCCCTCAAAACAAGGCTGACCTTTGACAGCGTGCGCCCTCGTACCTCCGCTGCCTGGAATCTGCCACAAATCTCTTTATCCAATCAACTCATCATGTGCGACCATGTCGGGAACCATTGGAATAAACTCCGGATCAGTTTTCTTCCGGCCTTGATACGCACCTAAACGTGCGAGTTCAGCCTCCCTTGTTCAACAAAAAGGTTTAGTGGACCGCACATATCACGTAAAGTTTCGTTTCACCATTGAATAACTGGATGGGGTAAATCTAACTCGTTTAGTTTGGGCCCCGGTGGGGTCGAAACTGTTGAAACATCCGTCTCCAATATGAAGGGCATCGCCGTGCACTGTCCTGCTTATCATCGACTTGAACAGGCCCAGCATCCACGGCCGAAACCTAGGTGCGCCAACCAATCACCGTATCAGCTATTGATTCCGGTCCGTGGATAGGCCAGAATTGAGTGACACGTTTCAGCCGCATTACATCCTGATTGAAATGATTGACAGGCAAGGTGAAACATTTTGTGATCATGGAAACCTGAGGGACGGAATGTTGGATGCACTGGGCGGCGAACCTAGTGCTTGACAGCTGGCAGTTTTGCAGAGCTTCACTTTCTTTCTGCAGAAGATCACGGAACCAACCGGGGAGAAGCAAAGCCAAGTACAGGCACCAGAGGTCCTACCTCAACACAGGATATGCACATCTTCTCACCGATTTCGGAAGTTCGGAACAATAAGAGAATAGGGAAGTTTCCAGTGATGATGAGTCGTTTAACAGTCAAAGTCTCCGCTTCAGGGCACCCGAGGCGGGTCGCTCGGCAGCAAAAATGAAGCCTCTTCCCGAGACTCTTGCTCAAGCGATTCGAGGATCGCGATCACCGTGGTCAAGTCTAAAGGCGTCGTCGCTTGTTGCGCGCTCGAAAAGTTTAGTATAAACGCCGACCGGCAAAAATGTTCGCGGGATCGCTTACAATCGCTTTCAGACAGCTTGCTTTTCTAGATGGCTAACGTGGGTTGGGGTATATAGGCGTGCCTCGCTACACGGGAGAGTGCAAATTCTCGCCACTCACACCTCCTCCTCAGGATTCACGCGTCAAGGCATCATCGCTAATACGATGTGGCGCCGTGCATCGCGGAGGATATAGTCCGTGTCTCGGTATATCCTCCTTTTATTCTATCAATCTTGTCGCAGACTTTTGCTTCCGGCCATGAATCGCAAGGACAAAACTGGTCAGCATTGTCTTCCCAGAGGTGATGGCTCAAAAGAAAGACATAAAGAAACGGTGGTAAGCCGCCGATTTCACCCAACTGCATTGTGATCGCACAGAGCTAAGCGAACGACTGCGGTCTCGTGGGACGACTCTTGTCCGTTCCTGGTTTTGGATTCCATCGATGTCGGTGCCCTGATACAGCCAGGTCAGTCAATCCTAGGAGGTGATGCTCGTATGGCCACCACGATCGGACCAAGGACC
Source organism: Xerocomus brunneocitrinus (assembly GCA_038093375.1). Taxonomy (NCBI): domain Eukaryota; kingdom Fungi; phylum Basidiomycota; class Agaricomycetes; order Boletales; family Boletaceae; genus Xerocomus; species Xerocomus brunneocitrinus. Next base: position 6,218 of record JBBPSB010000027.1, on the reverse strand, counting down.
GGATGGATACTATCGATGATCTTGTTGTCCCAAGGGATCGATCGATCGATATCGATGGCCTTGTCACCATGTGCCAGCGTTCCGTTGCGGAGAGGACGGGCTTACTTTTACGACTTCCCCGACCCATGCGTACTACTAACCCTGCGGCGACTCTATGTCGTGAGGTCCGTGTCAAAGGTGTGGTACAGGGCATCAGGCAGGCGTGCCCTGGACGGCCTCATGGTGCAAGTATTTGATTTCCTCGTATCGGAAATGATCTCTCCAAACGAAGGTGCTAAGAGACAATCTCATCTGCAGATTCTTTAAGCTTTCTGCCTTGCTTTGGTCTTATCGTGGTCAATTTCCAAAGTCTAGGATCCGTAGATGGGTCTGATATCGGGCTTTTCCTTGTCTTCCCAGACTTTTGGATTCGTCTGCTATGCTTACTCGTCTAAAAGACTAGCGATGTCGAACACTCATGAATTCAAACTGAAGATATCCAGAATTGAGTCTGTATTTGGTTGTCCATACACTGTCACATCCATGATATAGCGAATGGGTGAGGGTAAAATGTATCAGTGTATATCGTTACGCAAGGAGTTGGGCGATGAAATGACTGAAAGCAGACGAGTTGCACAAACGACACAGAGAGCTGGCATCCGATTGAGAGAGCTATGGTTGAGAAATTTCTATTATGTTGAAGGACGAGGACCTCGACTAGATCCGGGTCTAGAGTTAGTGCTGCTTATCAGGTCAGTAAACGGTCATTATGGACTATCGCAGCAAGCACGTACGCATTGCTGGGCTGGGCGGAAGAACGCCATCCCCAAACTTCACGAATCCACCTTCCCATCGGGACCTCTTTCTTCATAATGCTGTTGATCCACGGGTGTGTCAACATTTCTTTGGGGCTTGGACGGAGAGTATGGTCTACGATTAGACTGGAGACATATGATTTGAGTGAGTGCATCGCATGACAATCGATAGTGGCCGTACGTTTGCTTTATAAATTCTTTCATTTCGTCAGACCATGTCATATCAGCTTCATCAGTGAGCTGTGGAGGCTGAGAAGGCAATATAAGAAGGCAAACAGTGTGGCTCGGACATACGTTCTTACCTCCCCCTGAGTAATGCAAACCAGTAACTCGATCGAGGTCAGGTCATCCGGAAATGGGTATCGGTTCTTCACAAGTTCCAAGAGCGTGATTCCCGTTGACCACACATCAGCCGAAATGTTGTACTCCTTCCCACTAATTCTCTCGGGCTATATGGCAGGTGAACAAAAAGGTGATTGGTCGATCTGTGAACTTACGGCCATGTAGAAACTAGTGCCGGTAAAAGTGCCTGCAAGCGACTTGACGAGCTCGCCGGAAACACCAAAATCGCACAGGCGGATTATACCCTCCCCCGTGAGGAGAACATTGGAAGGTTTAATGTCTCTATGGATCGTTCGAAGAGAATGAAGGTAGGTAAGGCCTTGCAAAATCTACAGCGCGTGTCAAAATGGGAACAATGGGAGTCTCAACAAACTCACTCCTTCCGCTAAACGGCCCGTGACGCCTTCACCGATGCGTGCGCCACGTTCTTTGATGCGTTTGCTGACAGCTTCCAAGCTAGCGCCAGCACAGAATTCCATCATGACCTTTACTTCACTAGAAGACGGGGACATGTATGCGCCATAGAACTGAATGATGTTGATGTGGTTGCAGTTGGAGGAGATGGAGAGCTCCCGCTCGAGCTGCTTCAAAGGGGCTTCGCGCGTGGTGATCGTCTTTCGAGCTAAGATCCTGTTCGTTCGAGTATCCCTGACTTTGTGGACGGCACCACCCTGTCCTTCACCCAGTCTAGCTAGCTCTTCCAAAACGGCATCGGACCACCGCCCAAACATCTGCTTGGTGGAGGACTGTTCTGTGGGGGTGTAGGAATCGATAGTGGCCTTATCGAAACTGGCGACGAGCTGGTCGATGGAACTCTCGCTGATGTCGTTTGAGCCGGGGGGGTGAGCGGTCCTGATCTGGTCTGAAGGACGGACGGTAGCGCCGCCAGGGTTTTCTCCGTCTAGGCCAGGAGGGATGAGGGAAGGACCTGCATAGTACTCGCTTACGATGCCTGTATTAAGGGGAAGCTGTAGCTTTGGGCGACCGCCATTGGCTCTGGGGGTAGCGCCGGGGAGGAGTGGACGGGAGGGGGTCGGGGAGGAGGAGGGGACTGATGCGGGCGATGGGGGGCGGAGAGCTGAAAGATCAGGGTTGGCTTTGCGAATCTGGAGTGGGCGGGTTTCGGGGATGGAGGGGGACTGTGGGCGGTGGAGAGTTCGTGGGCCGATGGGGCGGGTGTGCGTCGAGTGCATGGTCGACCTCGACTTGGCTTCGCTCGTTGCACGAAAAACGCGTCGGTATATGAGCGCTATCTGATAGGACCAAGATCCTATTGTGTTTGTATGGCAGTGTAGCCAAGTGGTTACGGCGTCACGTTTAGGTCCATTCCTCAATCCGTGATGGGTTTCCCGCGCGAGTTCGAATCTCGTCACTGTCAATCTTTTTGTCCGCATTGTCCATCGTATGTGGACCGGTCCACACTATCCACCCGCACTCGCCCTATAACATACATCGCAATGCCCAACTCGAATTCAGATCCAGAGCTCAGTTCTGTGGGCTCCAGCTCCAGCACCCCCTCTTCCCCGATGAAGTCCCGACGCCGTCCCGTCCCATTGCGCTTAGATAGCGTTGGCGCCGATCCATCCATCCTCACAGGAAAGGTTCTCACCAAAATACACCGCTCACCCAGACACCCAAGCATGCAACTGCACTTCTCAGATGATACCAGATACCAGATTCTCGTGGACGGATACGATCCCATACATCCGTGAGTTTACCAACACACTCCCACCTCGCTCATGCCCATGCAACCCAGCGGTCTCCCCAAACAGCTCGAGATGGATCCCACTCTAGCGTCGCTCCTGGACGCCGCCGATGGTCAACTCGATGTTACCTGGACCATCGAGGACTGCGTGCTCATCACATTGTCCGATAAGGCATTCGACTCAAAACAAAGAGAGCAGCGATGGGATCAAAATCATACTGGCTTGGCATTCAAATTTCATGAAAACCGATCGTGGCACTGCGTCTGGGCCACCCTCACGGATTATGATGACGGTCACTGTGTTTTCCGCAGCTATGACGACGTCTACCTTGACCGACTACAGCGCTCACCTCACAAACGCCGCTCCCGCGCCCCCTCATCTCCGACAAAATCACGTTAACTTTATTTTGGTGGTGTAGCATCAGACAGACGGTGTATACATACCATCCCAACTCTGTGGACCTGTACTAACAGCTTTCTTGGATCTTTCTTGTTCTTCGTCGTTCTCGTCGCAATGTTTCAATTAACGCGCTAACTTGTTGATAGGCTCTATCATGTACAGCATGCCACATTCGTTCACCGTTTACGACCAATGATTAATGCTGTGTGCTTACTCTAGCTGATTATCCGAGGTCTTTGACGTGCAGTGCAGTCGTCCATGTGGCACCTGATATCATTTCACCTCCCTCTCCGAACGAGCGCGGAATTATTCGAGAAGACGGCGAGCCGCATCTTTTCACACAACCCGTGTCAACGATAGGCTACCTTTGTGGCGGTTCGAAACGAGTGCTAGGATGTCCTCGAAACCTGATAATGTTATCCTGAAACGTACTAATCCATTTGCAGCCCGGCATGCCGTTCAATGCTATCCAACAGACTGCGTAGGAGGCATACCCCGAACCACGCGTAGACAGGCGAGGTTGCCGAAGCAATATGCCATCAATGCGCCGAATGCTGTTTTCTATACAATGTGTGACCTGAACCTGAAATAACCCCATTGAGTGGCCACGATGTCAAGGCAAGACAAAAAAGATCTCTTCATTTGACATACCCACTTAACCGGGTTCCGTACGCATGGTGTTCGAATTGGTCAATGGGGTCGGCGAACCGGTCGCGGAATCAAATACAGTAATTGAGAGGCTGTGGTGTCCGAGAGTGTGCCACAAAGGAGGTGAAGCGTCAGCAGAACATCTGAGGATGTGAAAAGAGGCCCCATACGGGCCGCGAACCGGCTCAACCTCAGAGATATTGGAGGAACAAGAAGTTGCCTTCCCCGGTTGGAGGGCCTGACCAGCAAAGCAGTGTGGGGTGCCAATCGGAGCATGATATCAACCAGATACTAATCAAGCAAATGCGTGCGAGGTTGCCTGATAGAGATGTTGGCCCATATTTTCGGGAAGATGTGTAAATTCCTGGTTGTCACATGCGGAGAACAGGCTACAAAAGGATGGATTGCACAATTCAGTAAGAACGTTCACACACAACCCAAAGCCATTGGAAGATAAATTGCTTACGAATAGATAAGTGTAAGAGACTACTAGCTACTAGTATCCACTTGCGTTGACGGACGATCAGTGCTTCCTGGGACGACAAGGCGCATGATGTCGTACAAACGGTGCGCTGAGATTGATGTGTCCAGCATGTGCTGGGTCAGCGAGGTTTGGTCAAAAGGATTCGTGCGAGTATAGCCAGCATGATGGGTTTACGTGGATGGTCCCTCGATTTAGTGATGGTGAAAGATAAATTTTAAAACGGTTCTGTCAAACCTTGATGAGCGCAAAGTAGGGCCACACCTGTGTCAGCTGAACCCTGTTGTCAACTGATTCATACATATGGAGGTTGATAAGAAAGAACCGAACAGTCACAAAGATGCGAAGTATGTTCCCAAGCAGGGCTGTTCACGTAACACTCAAAAGGAAATATTCCCACGACCCCCACTCACGCTCGTCCACACAGCCCAGCTTGCTTCATCTTGTGCCGCACCAATGGCAGGCTCAGAGTCTCCTTTGCCAGTAGTTCGCGTGTCATTCGCGTCCTTGACTCACCAAAATATTGGCACAGTCCGCAAGCTTAATTCAGTCCTTTTTCCCGTCAAGTACAGCGACAAGTACTACCAGGACATCTTGCAGCCCGAAGTCGAGGACTTTTGTCAGCTCAGTCCGTCTCGTCGATAACCTGGCCGTTTTGGTTTCTCACATGACCAGGAAATTAGTCTACTACAATGATGTCCCCGTCGGAAACATCTGCTGCAGACTCGAAAATAAAGAGCTGTACTTGACAACCCTGGGCGTCCTCGCCGTAAGTCATGATCTGTATATATCTCCATCTGATGTTGACATTCGCCTCACAAGCCTTACCGATCACGAAAGCTGGGTTCCCAAGCCCTGCAGCGCATCGTTCAGGCTGCGTCTCTCCATGACAAACCGAAAATCACACGCATATCCCTCCACGTACAGGTCTCCAACGAGGATGCCAAAAGGTTCTATGAGGGCCATGGTTTCAGCGAAGCTGGCGTTCATAAAAATTACTATAAAAAGATTACTCCGCAGGATGCGTGGATATTGGAGAAAACTATCGATCACGAACCAGAACAATAGTTGTACACTCGACAAAATGTATTACACGAACAAATGAGAGCGTCCTCTTCAACCGTATGTGACAAGCTCGAAAGTGGGAAATACGTATGTTCACAATTTATAGTACGTATGTGGTGGACACAGTTCATCACCGAGACGCCTCGGCGATCAGGACGAGATTAATAAATGATACTATGAGATAGCGGTTCAAACTGACAAGACGACCGAGCATCAGTCAACACGAATGACAGGCATATCGAGAGAACTGACATACTCAATCAGCCACTTACGATACCTGGTTGTCAAGATACCTCCTCTTCGTGCCCGCAGTGTTTCACCAGCTGGGAGATGGTCAGCAGTGTATTCAATCGATGACGAGACAGTCGATGTACCTGGTGCCTCTTCAACGCATCCTTCCGGGTGAAAGTCTTCCCGCAACCCCCATTGCATAGGAACGGCTTCTCACCGGAATGTGTTTCTCTGTGGCGCTTCAAGTCGTGCTGCCTGTTGAATGACAACGCGCACAGATCGCATGAAAATGGCCGCGAAGGCGATGCTGGATATTGTGGTTGTTGATAATGAGAATCGCCACGCCCGTAGTAGGGGGAAGTCTGGTGATAGAGGCTGGGTTGCTGATGCGGCTCGGGATATTGTTGCGCTGGTACAGTGTAGTGAGGCACGGCACTTGGTGCCTGAGGAGTGTGGTTTTGAGGTGGGTAACTTTGCCGTGGTTGATGGTAAGCGTTAGGTGCCGCCGCTGCGTATTGGTTTGACACCGATGGCGGGTAGGGCCCGATATAG
>JBBPSB010000026.1:0-99650 GCA_038093375.1 Xerocomus brunneocitrinus | reverse complement strand
CGAGCACAAATCCCCAGATTCCTTGTCAACCACAGTATGCCTGGGACAGAAAAAAAACAATTTCTGTTTTGAATGTGTAAGAAAAGTCTGGAATACATGTAATAGGTGACATACCAGTTGTGCTATTGAGTCACTATCTCCGATAATGTGTCCGTTGTCATGTTAGGTATCGTGCGTCGGTGGTGGTGGGTAGGCAGGCGAAGAGTAGGACAGTCCGTGACATGTGACGTTTCCCACACACTAAGCTGGGCTCGGGGTCCTACCAAGCCAACAAATTTTGAAATTGTGTTTTCCGCATAGATATGCAAACCGCTGTAATAACAGGTTAGTTAATAACAGCGGTGAATAAGTAGCTCGGGCGCCGGGATTAATCCACAGCTGTGGATAACTCGGGGGGATTTTTCAACCGTACCCTAGCCCGTTTGTACATAGCTTTGCAGACGGTGGCAGTTCCCCGCGTTTTGATCGGCCTCGGCTACAAGTCGGGCCCGACAGCTTGTACATGATACAAGCTGGCACCTCTGCGAGTCGGGGGAGTCGAAAAAAATACTGTGTTGGAGGTGGCTTCACGGCTCCACCGGTAGCGCTTAGTCTGGTGGTAGCGCTTGTTCAATCCAGTGGTAACCAGTGCATTTGTGTAAGAGGCATTCTATAGTCCGCATTCCGATCGCTGCTTGATCGGTCGATTGGCACACTCCCTGCACAAAGGACCCGCTGTTGTACCGACCCATCATCTATTGATCTTTTGTACGCGTTCCCTCCTGTGCACGCTGCTGAGTGTTCCCGCCATACGGTGGTGTTCCAATTTGCCATTCACAGAATGCGTACCTTGGCAGTCCCCCTCGGCACTCGCTGAAACCAGTATATCGGATCATGAAACGTTCACGATACGTTATCTCCCGGAAACGTTGGCACAAACGTTCTTGTGAGGGTACCCGTTTCAAACGTTCTAACTTCTTGACAACAAACTTACCGCGGCGCACAAAGAGTACTAAATTGGGCTGGTCAGAACGGTCTGTGCATTGTTTGCCCTTAAAGACTGATGCATTTCTTTCAGCTCCAAGGGTCGGGGGCGGTCGCCGACTTGACCCTTCAAAGGTTGACTTCCATCCTTGGAGAATTCTAGAACCGGGCCCTTGTAACGAGAAATTCTACACATTGCAGATCATCACTACCTTACAAATGCGATCCGCCTTCCATAGAAGTCCAAATCAAAAAGGATTATCTTCTCAAAGAGATGTAGGCCATTGAGCGCTGGATGGAAATAGCTGCCGATACCATTTAAGAAACCAAGCTCATTTGCGGTTTCTGCCATCTCGCGATCGAACAGGTACACTTTCCTTGGCTCACCGTGTCCCAGGGAGCTGTCTCTGTCGGTCTCGAATATGGTATCCCTACAAGACCCATCATCGATCATCACGGCCTATTATATAGTGTCACACTGAGCTCCTCGATCGCCAGGGCATGTCGGCTCCATTTAACGCCATCTTTGGCAGGAAAGGTAGTGTCGACGCAGGCCTCGCCTTTGTACAATAGTACCCCTGCAAATTACGGCGCGCTTGCGTTGTACGGCAATGGCACAAGCAACCGAAGCCAAGTTTTTGAGGCGTTCAACAGCCGCGTCCTACGTGGCCTTTTTTTAATAGTTTTCCTATGAATGTAAGGTATGTATTGGTCTTATAATACCTCGCCAATAGATGGAATCGACCCTGTACTCCCCTCACAATATCTGAACAACTTCGACACGGATATCCTTCGAAAAGTTGATGTTGCGCTCGAGTCCTGACACAACGATCTCGTGCTCAGCAGCGACCCGCTTGAACTCTCCGCCAGATTGTTGCTGGAGCAAAAGCGCGTGGAATGGCTGTTGCATACGAACAATCAGCTGGAGCGCCCGGGTATAACCATCCTTTTTGGCAGCGGGTACACCATGAAGCGGTGAGCTCGCAGAATCTGGATTAGATTCGATCTCCGAGTCGTCGCTATCCGATGTACTTCCCCAAGTGAATTCATCGAGTGGATCACGTAGATCACGAATCCATGGGTGCACGAGAATAAGCTTGCGTGGTTCCATCACCGAGAGCCTGTCTGATGTCTGGAATTCTACATGGCCAATCCCTGATACGCGGGCACCGTAGCGGTTCTCTCGCCCACTCCTCAGGTTTTGTACACCAAGCCTCTTCACTGCGAAAATGATGCAAGGGAGGTATAATCGACGGTTGGCGAAGCGGACTGGCGGTAAATCGGTGATCCGTTCGTGGACTGCAATGGCTTCGTCTGAAGGTAGTAAGGTCCTTAATGCCGCAACGCGTGCGTCCATTTCTGCGTCTTCAATGACCGCGGAAACATCCAGCTTTTGACTGTACACCCTGAGAGTCCTGGGAAGGCAGCTGTTGTATTGTGATGAATTGCCGGTCCAGGCAAGGATGGACACTTCGCCCAAACGAGTCACGATCTCTTCTAGCAGGTGGCCAAGCGCGGCGTCCCCCTCCCCGTAGTTTGGCCTGATATCGCTCTTGAATATGCCGATCAACGAGTATGCGATGTCTTCGTCCACCGTCGCGTTGCGTGTCGAAGCTAGACGTAGTTTCTCTCGGACGCTAAGATCATCGGGATTGAATGCGGTGATAGTTTCGTAGGAGATACCAATGGCGTTCGCAAGCTCGTGCATGATTTCTGGTGACTCCTTGTGGTTGGTACGGGTATCACCGAGGTATGGCCTCCAATCACGATTGTAGAACCGAACCACCTTTGGTGCAAGGAGTTCTTGTGTGGTCCATGCCCTTGTCATCCAGATGCTGTTCGTGAGATCACCGAGGGCTGATGGAGACACCACACTAGCAAGAAGGACGAGCGTGGCCACCGATGCTTCATACCATTTGTACATCATCGTGAGCGACTGGTGCAACACCGTGCTGTTCGTCTTGTCTATACAACAAGTGTCGCTCCATGCCCACCGGTAACCGTCCTCACGAACCATCTCACAGAACTTGCGCAATTTCTCGTTGAAAAGTAACTCGGAATCCAGATCCCATACCGAGGTGACCAAATTGACGTCCTGGAACGAAGGTTCCTTGGCTCCCCAGACATGCGAAAACATCACAAATTCGAAATATTTCCCCACCACTCTCTGGATCCGCGTTTCGTCTAGACTTTGCGTCATAGAAGAAACAAGTTCCTTAAACTGCGGTTCTGACTTGAATGAATGCATTCGTTTCGGTCCATCGCATAGATGGCCACTCTTGACATCAATAAGAACGAATGGGCACGTTTTGCAGACCTCGCGGATGATGCTCTCGATGGCGGCCTCCGACCGGGAAGGTAGAATATACTCCTTGCCCAATCCTGTGCGATTTAATCAACCTGCGATCCCATGTTCCTCATAATACACCTACGACGAATGTCTTGTTCCGCAGATTCCTCGATGAGGGAAAGCATGCGAGTAAATGCGGTCATTGCTTCATCATAACGTTGCAAACCATGCAGTGCCGCGTGTCTTCTCTCGTATCCCCACGGGGCCTCCCGGTCTGCTTTGATGGCCTGGGCCGGTTAAATTGACAATAGCCAAATCAACAGGAGGATGAAACCATACCTGATCTGCATCTCTCAATGCATCTTCCCACAACCCCATCGTTGCACGCGCTTTGCTTCGCTTGACAAGGAGACCCCCGGGACTCGGGGGATTCAGGGACAAGGCAGTAGAATACCGTATAATTGCTTCCTTTGGATCCTTGGACTGCATTGCTGCATCGCCATCACTCTCAAATATCGCGAGGCACCTCTGAACGAGATCTGACATCAAACATTCAACACACATCAGCCGAGATGGCCATAACCATGCGCACCTGCGTCCCAATCTATGGTCATCTCGCTAGCCAGATCTTTCTGGCCAAGAGTTTCGACCATCGTGGAAAGTGGCCCCACCACTTCAGTGTCACCCATAGCATACATGGCCTTGTATAGGTGCAACTGAATTGTGAGGGCAAGTCTATCAAAGTCCCATCCAAATATCTTTTGGATAGAGTAGGTACACTTGGAGAAGACATCAAAAAGAAAAGCTTACGAGCGATATCACCACCAGGTGAGGACTTGGTCGAAATGGAATGGCTTCTTGCGCACGCCTAAACAATTCTATCGCACGTCCATTGTCTGCTTCTTTCATGGATATGTTTCCAAGTATGAGGTACATTTGGGCCTGTGGAAACCCTTGGAAATTTCGCCAGTGTACGTGCACTGTATACATACCTGGACAGTGATATATATCGAATTATTATCCACTACATTGATTAGGTCATTCAGGCGTGAAATAGCATCATCATGTTGTCCACATTCAAACAAGATGATTGCCTGAATGACGTGAGAATCGGTGGAAGTACTAACAGAGAAGACAAGCCCCACCTTGATCAGTAAGAAAAAATGATATTCACCTGGGAGGCCGATGACGAACAAGAGATCGAATGCACGCATGGCCAGGTCATGTTCACCATTACCGGCGTGGGCAATTGCATTTGCAATGTGGCCGATGACGGATCGCTGAACCTCGATAGACTGCCCATGTGGGAATCAACAAGATGTTGGACGACATTGAACCCCAGTCATTACCTTTTTGGCATCGTCGATGGCCATGTTCCATTGCTTTGAACGGGTTCGTACGAGTGCACGATGAGCAAGTGCGCGCGCATGGTGAAAAGGGTTCGAGGAATGCGCGATTTCTCCTGTCAAGAGGTCTTGGACGCGAGTGAAGTCGCCATGTGTCCACGAGTCGAACGCTGCGTCACTGATGTACATGACTGGCAACTGCCAAGATGCGGAGGAAGATCAACTACAATTTTTTGTCAAGCACTGAAACCACTTACGTTTACTGTAAAGTATGAACTCGGAAGGGTATCACGGAGACTTTGGAGCATGATTTTTCCATTCTCCTCTCCGGTCGCGATGCAGTCATCATTAGAGGAGAGCGCTGTAGACCAAATCTCACGAGAAACTTCGATCACTGTCCCGATTTGCTCGTGCGTAGAGGTGTCCCAAAACGACAACAAATTGTGCCCAGAGAGGACCATGAATTTTTGATTGCGTGCTAGGCAGATAGAGTGTCCTTCACGCTGAACGGACCACTCACTAAGCTGGGCTCCGGATGACGTATCGAAACACTTGGCTTCGCCCTGTGAGACAGTGAAAAGCTGACGACCATCAGCAGACCATGCGAAAGGCGATGACGGCCATGGCGGTGCTGCGAACGGGATTTCCAATAGTTTCTCTCCATTTTCGCTGTTGTGGATGCGGATCGACTCTGGACCTGGACCTGAGCTCGCGTTCACTGAGTCAAGCTTAGGCGTGGCCGTCGCTATGCGGTCGCCGTTTGGGGAGAAGCGCACCGCCACCACGGCGGTGTCGTGCGGGAGTGGACCTACGAGCCGTTCGCCAGTGGATATGTTCCAGATGAACACGAGCTTGTCGTTTGACCCCGTCACAAATTTCGTCGAGTCTGGAGAGATATCGACTGAGAAGACGCTGCCTTGATGATCGGGGATATCCAGCAGCTTTTCGCCAGTCTGTGCATTCCACACAGCTGCGTACGCCCTTCCATTATTGCCCTTTGGAAACCCTAGTCCACATACCAATCGTTTGCGATCTGGGGAGAGCACCGTTGCATATATCTCTGCACCATCAACCTGAATGGCTCGGCCAACTTCATGTCCATCGTCAACCTGCCATCGCTGGAGGAGTCCTTCAGAACAGCCGCTCAGCACTTGCTCTCCGTCCTCGATGAAGGCGATCGAGAGTATATCCCGTGAATTGCTATCGATTTCGACTATTTTGAAGCATCGCAAAGTTAAAATCGCAGACAGTCGTTACTGACAAGCACTTGCCTGTTCCCGTCGACTGCATACCGGTCCAAGCCTTGCGATGGTCGAGTGTAGAGAGTCAATATGCTTGTTTTGTCCTATCAACATGGGTCAGTTTCTGCCAGGCGCTCTTTCGTGAGTCTTCCCCTGCCAACTCCCACCTCGCACTCTACGCTCACCCGTATCAACAGTCCGCCGTCTGTACAGTATGTACATCATCGGCAACGTTACTGTTGATTATGCATCAGCCACCGCCGTTGAGCTTAACCCAAGGTCTCGGATCACTACAGGTTTCCCCATTGGAACCCTGCCTTGAATGACCATCTTCTACAGTGCCCAGGGAGACTATAACTTATCTCCAAGTCAACGCAGACAAGCGCGTCATTGAATTAAGAATGCGACCATACTATTCTCTAATAAACCCTATCCTTACCCTCGTCGCGATCACTGCGCCTTTTTCTCCTTGATCACCCTCGCTTCCTCCCTCCGCCTCGCCTCCCTCCGCTCCCATCCCCGCGTGACCAACGGCTTGGGCTCCAAGTCCGCAAGCAGGTATTTACACACCTTTTCAATCACCCAGCACCCCGCGAAATCGGCAATCATGACACTCGTCAATTTCACCTTGAACTGCACCTGGGTCAGAACGCGTCACGGTAAACTCAGCGGGAGACATACCGCCGTGTCCATCTCGACGATTTGAAGCCATCGGTTCAGCTCGGGGAAGAAATCGGTCGAGCCGGAGAATGCGACCGCGCTCGCACCGACGAGGCCCCACCACAGCTTCGAGTTTTCACGGATGCCTTCGCGGAAGGGTCGGCCCTGGAAGTTGATTGCAAATGTCGAGACTTGTTGGGAGAGACCCAAGAGGTAGATGGCGGTGTTTAACAGACTAGGCTCGAATTTTGCTTCCAGGTCGATGACACCCGACCTGTGGGAGGAAAGAGTTGAGGGGCTATCAAAAAGGACACGAAAAACAACTCACGGCTCGTAAAAGTGGGCCAAGTTCGTAATGTACACGAGCGACACAATGTGCAACGCGAATTGGATCAGGACAGACAGCAAAACGTAAAGGTTGAAAATATTGCCCAATGGTCGTTCGCGCGAAAGCTTTTCAACAGGCTGAACAGCACGACGCACGTCAGCAACGACACGCATTACACAAGACGCATACATCGTACCTGTGCGCGCGAGATGCACAAAAAGCATACCGACATCAACATCCCGCTTACAGTCACCTGGTAATCGCCAAACTTGATCCCATCCAAGTACTGTACGCTCAACGAGTACGCGGTAATGAGACAGTTGAGCGCCAGAATCTTGTACATCTGAATGGTCGCCACCAGAGTACAACGACCTTGCCTAATGATGTGGGAAACTGGGGGAACGTCAAGCCAAAGAAATGTCAAGATGGAGGGGACTCACTGGCTCCAACATGCGAGAGCTTAGAGGTAAATGGAGCAGCACACGATGCGTCTCCAAGCTTGATCTGAGGAACCTCTTCATCGCCCTCCATATTGGCCAACGCATCCGTGATCGAAGCCAAGTCAAACTACACATCGATCAGTACGGTGATCCACAAAGACCACGTCAAAAAATCAACCTTTTCCATCGGATTCTGCTGCCTTGCAATCTGCAAGTTTGCCACAGCCTTTTTCTGTGCTTCGACGACATCCGGGTACAGGGGCGCAATGGTTGGCGGTACAGGCGGCGGTGGCTGTCCAAAGCGCGCTGACATCTTGAGCTGACTTTCGTACACCTTTTTGATCCGTTCCATCTTCTGGTGCTCGGCAATCTTTTGCAGGTCCTCGGGCGAGCCGTCCAAGAGTGCGACGCCAATGTGAGCCTGTTTAAGCGCACCAACGTCGTTCGTACCGTCACCTGCCATCAGCGTGACATATCCGAGCGTCTTCAGGCTGGTAAGGATAAATTCTTTTTGGGCGGGAGACACACGCGCGTAGACCCAGGTGTTTTGAACGAGGTCGTTCCAGCTGGGTAAAGATTGGAACTGTTTCATGGCTGCACCCGTAATACAGATGTCGTATTCGTCGAAAAGAGATTTATCAAGCGGCTTGGAAGGGTCAACTGAGATAATCTTGCTCTCGTCCACGCTGCGCCAGCAGAGATCTGCAAAGACGTCAAAATGGCGGATTGTGTGAAACACTAATCATATACCAGCTTCATGAGCAGCATCTTCCTTCACGTCCAAGATAAGCGCGTCCCTATCAACGATTTCGACATCACGAGCGACGTGTACGGCCGTCAACGGATTATCTCCAGTAATCATGATACACTAGACCGCGGCTTAGCATGATGTCCATGTCCAACAAATAAATGATACATACACGATGCGACGAGTCTGCCAACATTTTGAGTGTCTCGACGGCATCCGCTTTCAGCGGACAATGGAAAACGAGGAATCCAGAAAACGCAAGGTCACTCTCGACTTCCTCTCGGTGAAGCTTGTTAATCTACAAAAGTTCTCAGACCAAGGGAAAAAAGCGTGTGGAGGTGAGCTACCTTGTCAATGGACATCGAATCCATCTCCTTTGTACCAAGGGCGAGCACGCGACTACCCCGTCTCGTATACCACTTGAAGGTCTCGTCATACCATTCCGGTACATGTGCAAGCATCCGCTTGATCGTCTCAGGAGCTCCTTTGACGGCCACAAGCGCTTTGCCCGAAGGAAGCGTGGACACGGTGGACATGCGCTTGAGAGCAGAAGAGAACTGGAAACGACGGCGGATGTAAATTCGCGATGAGTTGGGAGTCTTGCCAGCGGCCGGGGCAACCGAATCGCCTGTTTACCATATGTTCAGATCTAATACATGTACAATGCCACCTAAGGTCAAACCTTGCGAAATTTGCCATTCCAGAGCTTCCAGAGTGGTTTTTTCCATGGGGTCACCAACGATCGTACCGTCATCCAAGCGAACGAGCGCATGCGCCGCTGCGAGACACAGCTGGGTTTGTTTTCCAGAATCTTTCACTTCAACGAGCTTCAACTTGTCCGAGTTGCTAACGATCGATGTCAACAGAATATACCAATGAAGACACGCCACCTTACTCAATGCCGGCAATACCTTCGAGAACTAGATTCTCGGCAGTGATCGTGCCCGTCTTGTCAAAGCAACATACATCGACCCTTCCAGCAGAAGGAATGCGGAACGGTTCCGTGCAGAAAATGGCTATGTAGAGTGATTAGTCTAGCTCATTGTTAAACAGATTGACATACAAAATTTGGACAGCGCCACGAGTGAAGCATTGACCGCGAGTGAAAGCTCCATTGGTAGCTCGGGTGGTACGACACTAGTCACAATCAAAACACACTCGAGTAACAACTTGGACTTTTTGAGGTCTCTCTCGATACCTATCCATTCAAAATGTGAATATCGGTGCCAAATCCTGAACTCAAATCCAAAAGCACCTTTGACCCAAACATACCAGCTTGCAGCGATCGCAAAGATGAGTAAAAATCCAATGAACAAGAAAGACTCCAAGGTGTTTGCAGAAACGCGCTCCGTGGAGAAAATCATCGTTCGGACCAGTTGACCTTGTGCTGTACCGAATCCAGTACGCAATACGATGCCAAGACATCCCCCATCCGGTGTTCCTGCGGAAGTCTGTCCCTGACCTAGCAGCAGCATGAAAAACAAGTGTAAACGTCAAACAGAGAAACTTACTCGTGGGGCTAGCTTGAAGCACTTTTGTACCACTGAACAGTACCTCGTTCTTGTGCGCACTGTCGACGTCAATCTTGTCTGAAGTATCCAGGAGTTGGATAGATTCCTTGAGGAGGGGTGTCGATTCACCGGAGAGCATAGCTTCGTTGACGATGCAAGTACCATGAACCAAGAGAATGTCAGCAGGCACAACCGTTTCCGAATGTAGACGAGCTGGACGAATGCCATTAGATATTAATGCAAGAATTTGAAGGGCCACTGACCGACAGAAACGACGTCCCCTGGCAGGAGTTCATCCGTCTGCAAGGTCGTCCATTTGGAGTCACGCAGACACTGGATAGGATACGGCGCAACCGACATGGTTCTGAATTCCGTCAGTGTTCTGAGCCGCTGTGCAATGTTGATGAGTCGAAATGAAAAGTGCGTGTGGGTTGACGTACCTGCCAAACCACAGTGCACTCGAACATGACGAGCATGAACAGGGTGAAGATGCTGTAATACCAGTACTCATCCAAGCACCAGAGGGCGACACAAAAGACCTGGAAGACGAAGAACGGTGCGGTTGCATGTTCACCAAAGAGCTCGGCGAAAGAAGGGATCGGGATGTTGAATTCGTTCTTGCCGTACAAAGACTTGAGTGGTTCTATTTGCTTTGTCGAGAGACCGGGAGGTGCCAGGAAGTCGGAAAGTGGGGGACAGCTCGTGCACGGATATGGGAGGCGGGTGAATATGATTGGCGATGCCTTTGCTACGACATATGTGTCTCGTTGGTAGTTGAAGGTATATGACATGGGCTGAGAAGGGATTCTCTTGACCAGCGGTACGATTTCGCCTTGGCCGCGATGTTGATGGGGGACGAGACGAATACAGTCAGCATCTTCGATTGAAGAGGCCTTCATATAGGATGAGCAAGGGAATAAAACACTCAGTGGGGGTCATACCTTGCGTGTGGTTATCCAAGCTTTTGCACTGGCGCTCCAACGTGTCACGAGGAAGCTGAGGGCATGACCCGCACCAAGAGAGACGCAGGCAAGAAAAGTCCACTCTTCGCTCTTTATCCAGTTGTCATACTTGACGTAGTATGCATACGCAAGCAATGGATAGAGTGAAAGGAAAGGGAGTGTATAGATGTGTGTGTACCACGGAAGGGCGACGTGCAGACTCGCCCTGGCAATTTCATTGGAGTCTACGTGAACAGATACCCTTGATAGACGGTGTCGGTGAGACAAGACGTGTGCAGAGAAGAATGACCTACATGTCGTGTACTCTGGTGGGATGTCGTGTCGAATGCAACACCACCACCAGTTATTAGCTAGCGTCGTAACTAAAAGGTGGTGAAGAATTAGGGCTGCGGTAAATTCAACGAGCGAAGCTCTGCAACTTGGCAGAAGACGTGGCCGGACTGAAGAAAGTTGAAGGCAGACAATTTTGACAAATTGAGATACCGGCCGTGCTTAGTCATCCATTAGATTCAAAGTCTACCGTAGGCTAAGTACAAATGCGATCGTGCAGGATAGAAAAAAGAAAGCGATGAAGTCGGTCATGGATGTATCCACAGCTTCACCGAGTCGTTTTCACTGCCATTGCTATCTGTGTGGTTGGGCTGTATGCCACCAAAGCCACCTCCGTGGTGATCGTGGGGTAAGGAAAGCAGCGGCAAGGGCGTGTCTGCATCTTGTATGGGATCCAAGAGATCAGCGGTGCCGCCACCGCACTTGACGACGTCGCGTCTCCATTGGTCGATTGACCAGAATGCGTCCGTGGAGTAAAACACGGCGGACGGCGAGTAAAGTTGGCCGTCGTCGATATAGTCTGTGAGGATGTCTGAGGGAGCCAGGACGGGTACGGACTTCTTGCTCTGCGGGAGATCCTCTGAGCCATCCCAGCTAATGGGGTAGAAAATGAATCGGGGTGGGTTATGACTGCGAATGCTGGTCACACAAAGGAACTACAGCGACGGTCGTCTCACCATGCTAGCTGTGCGTGGGCTTGGTCGGGAGTTGGCAGGGTGACGGTCGTGTCGGAAGGCGTCACTTGCACCAGCGCGTCTTGTGGGCTGACATTCGCGTTAGTCGCCACATTGCGCACTGAACAATTCACTCACATCGACGACTGGGGTGACTCACTGGTCGCTTCGAAGGCGTCTTTTGGATCCATAATGGACATCTAAGTAAATGCATATGTGTGTACTTGGACTCCATGATATTGAGCCATTCCGATTTGTTTGACCGTATTTGTCTCTTCCTCGTCATCCTACACGTCGACTTTCTTGACGACAAAAACCATCCCTTACCATGCTCAACTTTGAGGACGTCGAGGAGCGCGATGGTGAGCTCTAGTCGTATCGTATGCCTTAATTCGCGTGTAACATCCCTCCAGGTGTTCGGCTTTCGTGGAATGTCTGGCCATCGTCGCGCATGGAGGCAACCCGCACGGTTGTGCCCATATCCGCGCTCTACACGCCCCTCAAGCACCGCGAGGATCTACCCCCAGTGCTGTACGAACCAGTGACGTGCAAACCACCATGTCGTGCCATACTCAATCCTTACTGGTACCTCTTTTCTTAAACGTATCTTTCTCTTCTCATCATCTTTTAGCCAAATCGACATTCGCGGAAAACTGTGGATATGTCCTTTCTGTCTTTCTCGCAACGCTTTCCCCCCACACTACAAGGACATCTCAAACACAAACTTACCGGCTGAACTCTTGCCAAAGTACACCACCATCGAGTACACGCTCTCCCGTCCAGCTCAGGTACCCCCCGTCTTCCTGTTCGTCGTAGACACCTGTCTCGACGAGGAAGATCTTAGAGCACTCCGGGATGCTATCGTCGTCAGCCTCAGTTTGCTCCCACCCTACGCCCTTGTCGGTCTCATCACCTATGGCACCATGGTGCGTGACCCTCCTGACTGTATCCACCACTCCTCACACCAGCATAGACTCAAGTTCACGAAATTGGCTATGCAGAGTGTAGTAAATCCTATGTTTTCCGTGGTGGCAAGGAGTACACCCCCAAGCAGATCCAAGACATGCTTGGATTGAGCGCGACCACTCGTGCCGCACCTCGTCCTGGCCAACCAATGCCCCAACAGGCTTTCGGTGCCGCTCGATTCCTCCTCCCGGTACAGCAATGCGAGTTCCAATTGACCGGCATTCTCGAGACTCTCGCCCGTGACCCGTGGCCGGTGGCAAATGACAAGCGTCCACTTCGTTGTACTGGTGTGGCTATCAGTGTCGCTGTTGGGTTGTTGGAGGTCGGTCTTTTCTTTGTATCCCTCCGTTCATCGCTCATGGTGATCCAGACTACATACCCTAACACCGGTGCTCGTATTATGCTCTTTGCTGGTGGCCCGGCAACCGAAGGTCCAGGTATGGTCGTGAGCAATGAGCTCAAGGAACCGATTCGTTCACATCACGATATTGAACGCGACGGCGTAAAACACTACAAGCATGCTGTCAAGGTACACTCCCCGCATCTACTGACGTGTCCTGTGACTCAATTTGGTTCATAGTTCTACGAGGGTCTTGCCAAGAGGGCGTCGAACAATGGCCACGTTGTCGATTTGTTTGCTGGCTGCCTGGATCAAGTCGGTCTTTTGGAGATGAAGTCAATGCCCAATTCGACCAACGGCGTCATCGTCCTCTCTGATTCATTTGCCACCTCAATTTTCAAGCAAAGTTTCCTCCGTGTATTCAATAAGGATGACCAAGAATTCCTACAGATGGGCTTCAATGCCACCTTTGACGTCCAGGTACTGAGTTCTTCATTTTACTTATCGTGTTCCTTGATCTCAGGCACCGCGATAGACCACCAAGGAACTGCGAGTCTCCGGCCTCATCGGACACGCTATATCCGCTGGTAAAAAGTCGGCTTGCGTGGGCGAGACTGAGATCGGTATTGGTCAAACATCGGCGTGGAAACTCAATTGCATCACGCCTCGATCATCTGCCGCCGTGTATTTCGAAGTCGTCACCCCTGCAGGTCAGGCTCTTCAACCTGGCTCACGCGGTCTCATTCAATTCGTCACCCACTATCAACACTCGTCTGGTCAGCAGCGTTTGCGGGTGACAACTATTGCACGTAATTTTGCAGAGGCAGGGTCGACCAATATCGCCGCCTCGTTTGATCAAGAAGCAGCGGCTGTGCTCATGGCCAGAATAGCGGTCTTCAAAGCAGAGATTGACGATTCGCCGGACGTGTTGAGGTGGCTGGACCGTATGCTCATCCGACTGTGTCAAAAGTTTGCCGACTACCGCAAGGAAGACCCGGCGAGCTTTAGGTTGACCGACAACTTTAGCATTTACCCACAGTTTATGTTCCATTTGAGGCGAAGTCAGTTTTTGCAAGTGTTTAACAACAGTCCGGACGAGACTGCGTTCTACAGGTGCGTCGTGCGCCTTTTTTCGTTTTCATGCTCACGTGTTTGTAAGGCATATCCTGAACGAGCAAGATGTCAACAACTCTCTGATCATGATCCAACCCACGCTCATGTCGTACACTTTCGACGTTCCCCCGCAACCCGTCCTGCTGGACAGTGTCTCGATCAAACCCGACGTGATCCTCCTCCTCGATACCTTCTTCCACATCCTCATCTTCCACGGCGAAACCGTCGCCCAATGGCGCAAAGCAGGTTACCAAGACCAAGAGGGGTACGACAACTTCAAGGAGCTGCTCGATGCGCCGACCGCGGACGCGCAGGACCTGCTCACGGACCGATTCCCGATCCCACGGTACATTGTATGTGATCAGGGGGGCAGCCAGGCGCGGTTCTTGTTGTCCAAACTGAACCCGTCGACGACACACATGTCAGCATCCATGTATGGGTCTGCACAGGGTGCTAGTGCAGGGCAGGCGATTTTTACGGATGATGTGAGTTTGCAGGTGTTTATGGAGCATTTGAAACGATTGGTGAGTCGTTTGTGTTTGTGGAGACTGGAGCTGATAGGCCGCTGTAGGCTGTTGGGGCGCAGACGAATTGAGAGTTTTCTTTTCGTTTTGTCATTTCGTTGCTTTTTTTGTCGTCGATACTGTGTTCGTCTGTCAATGTGTCTTTCTTATAAATGGATGGAAGTAGATGGAATGCATAGAAAAACTGAGTGACTGAGGTGCTGGTCTGCCTCTATACCAGGTCCTAACTCCTATACACTGTAGGGGTATTGTGAGTTATAGTATGATGTCATGCAAGAGGATGAATGACATCCTCAGGCAGCACTTTTTGCACAGTCACAACCTCAGGAGGGTTCCTTGTAGAAGTGAAAGTGGCCTAATAGGGGACCTATCCCTATGTGCCAGACTCTAATCATTTCCAAATATAATTTTGATTTATTTGCTAATGAAATTTCATGTGCCATAGATATATTCTATCTATTATATTCTATGCTCCTATCATGAAAAAAGTGTAGAATGCATCCTGAGAGTGTTCTGAGGGTCCTGGAAATGTAGGATGGTGATCAAACTCAAGGTATGTTTGTCTGAATAGCCTTCATACATTGTAAAACCTTCTAATCATTCTGTAAAGCATCCAAAATGTTGAAGAATGTTGGAAGGAGGATATGTCATATTATCACCAGCTTTTGTCCAGTCCGCAAATGCTTGTGATATGTTCTAGATATACATAAATAGTATGTAGGCATGCATTTTCTAATCTAATATCTTTAATATGTTAAAAATGTTTTATGTTTTATGTTTTACCCCCTATCTGAAGTCCTGCTGTGTAAAGCATCTCTAGAGCATCCCAGAAGTACTATGACACCCTTTTATCATATACATCATATATATGTATCTAGAATATTCTCACATAGAAAGAAAAGCAGCAGAAATGGAAAAGAAAAATTAAAATATATGTTCTAGAAGATTACTAATAAGGAAGTATTGCCAGGGCACAGTATTTTCCCTGATGATATCACTTCTTTTTTGCTTATATAACTGCCTTTGAACCATCTGTGTCCAAGAAAAGTCTTAGAGCTGTTCTGATCATTTATGATCATTTACATTTCTGAATGATCTTATAGATCTGCTCATGTAATAAAAAAATAGCCTATCTAGCACATTATCTATAGGATTTGACAAAGACAAAAGAGGAAGAATATATCAAATCATCTGAAACCCCTCTGCAGAGCCTTTGTGAATCTCTATCAAACCATATCTCAAAGTTTATCACTTATAAGCTTCTTGATAAAGCCATTCATTCAAAATATTATTAGAAAATATTCCACACTTTTAAACTCTCTGTCAACCCTCTTGATCTATTTTAAATCTTTTGATTTGTCTTTAAACATCATTAGAAAACATCTTGAATATATTAGCAAATAAATCAAAATTATATTTGGAACTGACTAGACTAGCACATAGAGATAGGTCCCCTATTAGGCCACTTTCACTTCTACAAGGAACCCTCCTGAAGGGGGTTGTGGCTGTGTAAAAAGTACTGCCTAAGGTGAACATAGACCATGTTTGACATTGAATGAATCTTTTTATATAACTTCACAACATTCTCATAGAATTTGTGGTAGTATATCTTATCAGCCATCTATGTATGTTGCCTCCTAACCACAGTATTGCCTATGATGCCAAGTGCTTCAAGTTCTTTGACTGTACAACCAAATAGGAGCTTGAAAAACATATATATGATAGTGCACTCTATATTCCTCATTGTTTGGCAGTGCATCCCTCACCAAAGATTCATACAAAACATTGTCTACAGACAGACATGCAACAACTAAACTCAAATTAGTAAAAAAAGCAGATGAGTAGTAAGGGAAGATGTACCTGTGCATTTTTTATTGCATCCATTAATAGGAAGTAGACTAATTTTGCCAGCTCATCTACTATTCTCAATTTTCCTATCCCAGAGCTTTGTATGATGATATATATGTTATTCTCATATGGCTCTTGTTGACACAGGTTCTTGATGTTGCAAAAGAGTATTTTGTGATATTTTCCTTCAAATGGTTTCTTCCAAGCTTCATTGAGCACTAAGTGAAAAAAAAATTAGATGTGGTACACATACTCTCAATTGGGCTACAAACAACCTACATTCCTGGTAAAGTTCTCTGTTTTCGAGAGACTTGATGCTGTCTAGAGAATCTGACTTTGGGACAGAGCCTGAGGATGACTGGAGACAGTCTATACAATGAAGGCAAATAAGCTGTGGTCACATTGATGAACTACTACATACTCATCTAACTTCAATACCTCCTTGTAGGAATTGTATTAGATCTTCTGAAGCTTTTTTTTCAGTCCTAGTAGCCATTTATCATCAACAGTTATCTTGCTAGGCACAGATATCTGTCCACTTGATGATTTTTCAATGACAGAGAGTAGCAAGGGAAGAAATTCATCAGTGGAAATATTTTTCTTGTATGTCTTCCTTGTGTTGCAAATGACTCCAGCATCATTGATCTAACACAACAGGCATGGGGTAAAATGACATGTGGAAACATGTTAGTAGAAGAGCCTAATTAGTACAAAATTTGTCAGTCCTTTGGTAGAAATTATTTTGGCCAGTGGCTGCATGATGTTGTGGCACAAAGAGGACAGTTAAACTATTGCACTGTGCTACAGGCTAAATACCATATTTAGTATGAAAGGTAGAACATGACCCAGAAACTGCCCAGATAGTAGCACAAAGGATATACTCCTAGTAATTTTTAATACTAAATATGGTATTTAGTCTATAACATAGTGCAATAGTTTCACTGTCCTATGTGTACCAACATCATGTAGCCACTACCAAAATGATTTCTGCTAAGCTGGCTTATATAGCTGTTAGATCAACAAATTTTGTACTAATTAGGCTCTTTTACTAACATGTTTCCACATGTAATTTTACCCTATGCCTCTTGTATCACTGTTATTGATGATCCATTGTGCTAGATGATCCCCTATTCCATGTTTTCTTTGGACTACAGTAAAGTGATGCACAGCACACCTACTGTTCCTACAATCCACAACTCACCTTGATGATGCAGCAGACTTTTTATTCCCTGCAAAATTCACCACTGATCCCTCTCTCTCCCTTCAGTGAGTATTTCTATCACCTCAGAATATTTTTACAAATACATTCAATGCCATAATTCTTGACACACTTCCAGGACAATTCTGTATGCTTCTCCCTTGGTGCAACACTTACAACCACTCATCCACCAATCACACATCACCTTTTCAGCACCAACACACTCAAAGAAGCTGACCATATTCTATTTGGTACACCAGAACAAACTCTGGACTATCTTGTCATGCATCACTGGTACACCACCCTGGCATCATTCCTTCTTATCAATTGGATTTAAAAGTGAACATCATATGTACCTTGCAATGAAATCTGTGCATCAAAAAAGGGTTGGTTCATAATACACATTGTAGAGTGCTGCTGCTCTCTACGGTTGCAGAACTCCTTTTAGCATCATTTCACAAGTCCCCCTATGGAATATTATATGACTAGGCTACCTGGTAAGTCACTAGGAAGCCAGAAAGTAAACTAAGGTGCAATGTACACTACATTAGGTAAGCACCAAAAGTGGTACACCCCCATCATCCCTCAAGCATTGCATCCTCAACCTATTACAGTCTGCATCCAGTCCAGTATGTCACTCCACTTTTTGTGTTGAATTCTATAGGAATCTACTCTATCCATTGCAATCCAATGCACAAGATTCATATCCATCCATTTGTCTCCCTTTGCACACATCATCATTGATCATTTATATCACTTTAGTATGTCATTCTTCTTCTATTCCTTTGATCCTGTAGAACAGGATTCACCATAACAGTCCTGGGAAATACCTGGACTATAAAACCCTGTACTGGTATTTCTAATGTATCTTTACAGCCATATGAACCAGGTGCACCATGGCATGTAGCCTTCTTCTGTGCAGCTTCCACGAGATCATTGGTACCCCATGTAAGATCTTGCCTTGTTCAAACCAGGAATTGGCGAAGTCTTCTCTGGAGCGGAAGGAAGCAGTCTGGTTTGAAGACAAGTGTCGGGGTGGCCATAAGCACCAGACCCTAGGATATATCGACCCACCTATCGCCCCACCCTATAGTACTAGCCTGTAGGGTGTGCCAGTGTTGGCTAGCATTTATTAGGATAACAACAGGCCGAAAGTTCGGCCTCGCTGAGGTAGTCGGTTTCGAAGGGTGGAGGCCGGTGCACCATGCCACCGATCGGGCTGGGGGTGTGCATCAACGGCTACCTGGCGAGGCCAGCCGGAGCTCCTCTCCCAGCCATTGAGGGTGCGAGGGTCAGTGTCGACATGGGCCTCAGAGGGGGGCGGAGCGGCTTCGTGTCCGCCACCGAGGATGATCAACGGTCTCTCATCGACCGTCTTCACCGGACGCGGGAACAAGTATTCGTAGCCCTCAGTCCCGTTCGTTGCGAGTAATGCTGGCGCGTTTGCGGGTTCAACCGCCATGACGGGCATGTGCCAGGTATGCAGAGCGAGGTCAAAGCGTGCCGTGGGCGTCTTGGCATGTTCAAAGAGCTTTGTGAGTTTGAGCAGCCAAAGGCTGTATCCCTGGACTTTGACTGCTGGGTAGTGCGAGAAGGAGAGAGATCCCGCGTGCCACGGTTTGACTCGACAGGGATGGGGAAACCCTGCAGCATGCGACACAGCGTAAGTAGGCGAGGTGTTGCGGATAAAATGCAACCTTTGAACAAAGCTAAGAAAAGCAACGTGTGAATTCACTGAGGTATGATACTATTGATTCAACTGTTGCACTAGTACACCATCGACAATGATGCAGAGAGGTGTCAATAGCTAAAATACGAGCGAGGATGACCATGTCCCATAATTACCCTCACTATTGGTACAGAGACTATGCCTAGTAATGTTATTAAACACAGGTGGTATGATAATCACCCAGCGTGATCGTCGTCAGATGAGCTGGTGATTCGCATCATGACACTCCTTGCCAGTGATATAGCACCGAACCCTGTCGATTCGCTATAGCGAGAGCGGAAGAGGCGATATTATGCTCACTGAGGCATTATCTTTAAAAACGATTTTCCTGTTCACAAGGGCGATCAAGCACTTGTTTACCCGAGCTTGGTTGAGGTCGGGTGGGGCGATGAGCTCAATGACTGTCAACGGGTAAGCGAACGATAGTCTCGAATGTGGGGTACATACGTTTGACGCCACGACCGTCGTTGTCCATCATGAATTCGATGACCATTTCCATATTTCTGCGCAGGCCCTGTACACCGTCCCCATCAATCTAACGAAAATAAGGCGGTACCAGGCACGCACAGGGTCGCTCCCGCGGAACTCGAGCGGAAGGCACATGATGATCTTTTCGATGGCCATCTTCACATGCATCAGAGCCTGCGTGGAAAATGCAAAACGGAAATCACGTACCATGCGTTCCTTCTTTTCCTTGGTGGTCAACTTTGGTTTCCCCTTTTTCTTTGGGGCGGGTTTTGGTAATGGTGGTTTCGTGTTGGCCGAGGCGGTGGTAAAGGTCGTTTCGAGAGTCTCGTTGTAAGTCGTCTTGTCCACGTCCGTGATGGCGCTCACGTCGAGCGTGGAGGGTGTTGGCGGTGGGACTGCTTTTGCGGCTTCGATGGCCGCTTGTGCGTCTTCGTCTAGAGGGATGTCAGAGTCCGTGTAGATACAGGCAGTCGACGCACCGGCGCGTTTCTTGGCGAGTTGGAACGACATATCTGTGGGTGCCTGCGCATATCCAGCTCGGTCCATGGGCGATCTCGAGACTTGTGCTTACCTGCAGCCAGTCTGTGGTCAGTGCGTTCATGTCCATGACATACAGCCAGCTAGCGAAACTCTCATTGAAAGATCTGAGTGATTCGCTGAGACGGTGGAGATTGTCGACGTTTGCCTGGAGTGCTTCAGCCTCGTCGACGAGCTCTGCCATAACTGGTTCAATGAAACCGAGTCCATGCGGAGCATTTGGGTTTTGCTCTGAGCGGGATAGCGCGAACAACGATCCTTGAGATACGCGTCGTAGCGGAGTGCGATGGGGCGTTGTCATCGTTGATCTGACTGCAGCCGAGATGGACTGTGGGAGAGTCACTGGCAAATTTCAACCTCGTCGCTGTGAGGGCCGTCCAATGACTGCCGTGCTCGCTGTTTGATCCGGTGAGCGCACCACCGTAGGCAGTGATCTGGCGTTGACCCGACCTGTCAAGTTCTTGATGCGACACCCCGAACCGCTCCGTCTGCTGTCTTTTTCTCTTGACCATTCTAGATGGTCCGCAAGACGACCAGCGTGCTTGCGTGTCTGCTGCCCACTCGTTTCGGATTCCACAAGCCCCAGGAACAACCCACAGAGCTCGTTGACGACGATCCCTTTCGAGCGCGTCGCGACACCGCCGTGTTCGTCGCGCGGTCGCGCGCCAACACAGCGCCGTCCAACCTAAACGGCGACATAGGCGAATCGCCCAACCCAGCACTCCGGCCTACTTCTCCAACACGCCAGAAGCGATCCAGCTTTACCACCTTCTTTGCCTTCAGCTCCAAAAAAAAGCCAAACGGAGCACCCGTCATGCACCTACAGCGCGACCTTCTCGCTCCCCAGTCTGTCCAGGGCAGATGGGTGTCGGGACATCTCATTAATAACTCTGCTATTCCCTCACCACTCCGCGCAGACGAAGAAGAGTATTATTATTCTTACTATGCTCACCCAGACGCACCAATCGCGAAGCGCCTCTCACAGGATATCATCGGAAACACGGACTTGGATTCACCAGTCGACACTCAGCCGTCGCATACCCATCAGCATCCATATGCATACTCCACTCCCCTTTGTTCAAGACCACAGTCCAAAACCACAGCATCTTTGCGCCATGCTACCTCTCAGACGTTCCAACTCCCACCCGACCCTCCCTCTGATATCAGCCCCACGCTCGTATACAGTAGAGCAACATCATCACACGTGGATCACTCAACGTCTCAGAGCCACACCCTTCCGTCACATCCCAAGCTCAAGACCTCCATCTCCACTCCAAACTTGGCTGCCGATGCAGCGCCGATCCGCGCTAGATCTCTTACCAAAAAGAGGCCCTCAACGAAATCAAAGGGTCAGGAACGTTGGTTGTCAGCTGAAACGTGGTGGGATGCTCTTCTTTCCCCCTCACCTCGTTTCAAGGTCAAACAGGCACCACGTCCGCATACGGCTACCGGCGGAAACGTACATCATTCTTTGAGCAAGTCTGTCGAAGCCGGGCCAAGTAGGACCTTGGGTGTCACCTTTCCTTCTATTCCGGCCGCGCGTCCTCGTGCCGTGTCTGTTGCTTCGAATGTCAGACCTACAGTTCTTACACTCACCAGATCGCGGTCTGCAATCGATCTTCGCCGATCATCCACGTCTCCCCCCCGTTGTGGCTTTGAACCTGCATTGGAAACACTTGTGGATGAACCTACACTGACACTCGACGTCGCTTCCGGTAGAAATAGCGAGCTTCTTTCACTGGAACCACCCCTCTCGTTGACACAGTAAGTCTGTTTTCCAAAGCATTGTCTCTTGGCTAAAGATTGATGCAGAGTTATTGATGAGGGGCAGGCGCTTGAGGAGCAGCGGGCTAAGTGGAAACGGCAGGCTACCCAATCCATTGGAAATAAACGCACCCGTTCCTTTTCGCGCGCACGTTCCAAATCTCTCAGCGAGAAGCACGTCGATGGCCACGGCACCTCTGAAAGTGGCAAAGTCCATTTCAATCTTGAAGTGCTCGCTGCCCGTTCGCTGCTTGGAAGCCAAAGCACCATGCCCACCGTGCACGTCGTCCGACCAAGCAGTTCTTCAACCCATTCCAAAGCATATTCACACTCGCATTCACATCATTCTCACACTCACAGTTCCCACTCACACGCACACTCTCATTCACATTCACAGTCTCTAACTACTTCTAATTCTTCCAAGTCATCGCGAAATCCTCGCGGCCATTCGCGGAGTGGGTCGTGGAGCAGAACAGCATTATTGAAGGCAGGTGCGCTCTGCGGGATCGGGCAAGACGAGTCATTCAGTGTCACTGACGAAAAGGTTCCACCATCCTCGAGAATCGACCTGCAGGGCGTTATCCACATTAGTGCTCCTGGAACATCCGACGCCGCACATGCGTCACCCTCTCCAGATGTTCCCACTGACGAAGTCGGCGTTGCCATTTCTTCATCACTGCCTCTCGTGGCCCCGGAGCGCACCGCGGGTCTTTCCCCCCAACGCGAGCAGGGCGATCGCGAGACGCTCCGTTCGTCGAAACCGTCGCACAAGTCCTCCGAGTATGCAGGTCCACATCCATCAGCGATCGACACGAATATACCCCAACTCACCGTCGCGAGCACTGTCAGCCTGCGACACCGGTTCCCGCCACGCGCCATCCACCCGCCGATAAGCCCCATTGCGCATCCTTACGGGACGGCATCGGCACGGCCTGAGCAAAGCGGTGACAAGGCAGAGAGTGCGTTGCTCAAGGTGACGGAACCTGGCACAGAACGCACGATCTACTCGCATATGTCTCTCAGTCATGCCGATTTCGATCAGTATGGCGTCGGCGAGGCGCTCGTGTATGCGTCCCTCCTGAGATCGGTAGGAGCCTCGGAGACCAAGCCACCAGACATAGACAGCGCCCTGCCGCCCCCCGAGGAACCCGAAGAACCCGAAGAACAGTCGACGTCGTGCGAAACTGTCGTTTTTCAACGCGAAGAATCCGACACGGCGTCGATGGCCGTCACGCCTCCCTCGCTGACCAACTCAACGATCCAAATGGTCGTGTCAGCGTTCAACAACCCGGACGACCTCGACGAGTTTCAAGATCTGTTTTACCGCCCGCACCCTGCGGCTGGCGACGGCGAGGGACGTGTGGGGCTGACGGTGGGCGTAGAGCTCCCGATGGACGTGCATAGTTCGGCGTCGAGTAGCCCGCTGACGCACCTTGTGCGCAAGCTGAGCGAGGAGGTGCACCGGGGATCGCGTACGCCGTCGGATTCGGTGCAAAGGGGACGGGACCCATCGAGCGAGAGCGTGGCAGGTGGGACCGTGTTTGTGGGGCTGGCGCGGTCGGCGTCGCCGCCCATGACCCCGGGGTTGTTAGAAGGGGAGGGGATGCAAAGGGTTATGGTCCCCGAGGACGTGGGGTCGGTGTATATGGCGTCGATGCTGGAGCAGGAGAATGATACGTTTGGTAAGGGTGTGTCTATATGGACGAGCTGGCGCTGATAAGGTTGTGTAGGGTATCCGGTCAAGCATGGGCAGCTCGAGGCGGTGATTGCGCC
This sequence comes from Xerocomus brunneocitrinus, assembly GCA_038093375.1. Classification (NCBI taxonomy): domain Eukaryota; kingdom Fungi; phylum Basidiomycota; class Agaricomycetes; order Boletales; family Boletaceae; genus Xerocomus; species Xerocomus brunneocitrinus. The sequence continues at coordinate 75,897 of JBBPSB010000026.1, read as the reverse complement.
CTCGCCCACCCGAACGTCTGTCTGCTTATCGACGCACCCGTCTATCGCAGAGGCTATGACCGATCCCCAGCCCGAGGACGATGCCGAGGACGTACCCGCCTTCAATTACTTGAGTCCGGCGCCGAGACGCACTGGGTTACCCACACCAGACGCGCTCCGGTCGAGCGGTGTGACGACCTCGGACGTGTCCCACGTGTCCATGTCGGGCCTGTTTGATTTCCCGCTGCCACCAAGTACGCGGCCGGGCGAGGAGCCTGTGCATACGTCGGTGTTGCACTCGTATTTTGATGCGACGGCGTCCGAGTCCGCGGATGAGGTCGAAACGCGGTCTCAGAGCGACGGCAGCGATGAGGAGGAACGCGAATTGTCGGGCGATGTGGGAGAGATGGTGTATGCGCTGAGATCGGACCGTGTGACGAGCTATGGTAGTCGGAGGACGTTTGGGGAGAATAAGGACGCCGAGTTCATGCCGGGGCTGCATCAGGCAGGGTCATGACGTCCTCGCTGGCTTCATCTCATTCTCTTTCCTTCACAGCTTGGTTTCTGGTATCGATCTCGCGCACGGCCCATGTTTTTGATTCGGCAAGGATATCGAAACGCAAGGTAGACGCGTTCAACGTATCATATCACTCGTCCCCTCGTCCTCGCCCCTTTTACCCTTTCTTCTCACCTCCGTACCCTGCGACACCTACATACTACCTCATCTTGCGACCCTTATTTATCCGCTCTTGAATTTTCATCCCGGCCCTCCTTTATTTTCTCTGTTGCATTTATTTTCTCCCCTCCTTTTTCGCGTGCCTGCGCTAGATATAGCGACTCTCCGTCATAGTGTATCCTGTCTCATTTGTCAGTCATTAGTTGCCCCGTACTTTGGAAATGAATATGCATAATCCGACTGTATGTGGTACTGCATGAGTGTGTTTTTGAGCGTTGTGCGGTGGTTCAACGTCATGTATTTACATTTGGCGCACGGCGCCTAGTGTGCACGCGTGCCTGCGACATGCCATTCTATTACCAATTTTCTTCCTTTCCTTCAAACCGGCAGTGACAGCAACAGTACCAGACCGCCCCAGCGTCCGCCTCCCTCAAGTCGTCGGCGGCGGCAAAAGCTGTCCCCCATCTTCGGTCGTCCCGTCCGTGCGCAGCAGCGCGAGATTAAACAGCGGTGGGTACCCCATCAGCGAGTCCCTGCGGTGCGCTTGGAAGCCGGTGTACACCTGGTCGCGGTTTGTGCGCGATAGAAGCTGGATGGAAGCACCCTTGGCGTCGGCGGCATCCCCACCATGCGGCGTCGTCACGTTTCCAAAGTTGAATCTGCGTAGCGCGAGTGAGCGATGACCACGGGCGACAAGACAAACGTACACGGAATAGACGTTGCGCATGAAAATGTCGCCGAGCAGGAAATCGAGCTCGTGTTGGGTGCCGCTGAGCGGGGAGCGGAACGCGCCGATGCAGACGGTGTATTGGTTGTTCTGGACCATGACACGCATCGGGGAACTCAGTTCCATCGGGTTGATCGCGTACGTGACGTTCCTACAACGTTCGAATGCAAGGCACACAGCAAAGGAGGAGCACGCACGTGAACGTGAACGAGAGGTTGACCTGTTCCAGACAGGGCATGAACCACGCATCTTGTTTGGGCGTCTTGACATGCACAGCGCCGTTGATCTGGCTGTAGATCGCCGCCGCCGCGTCGGTCGGGATATACGCCAGACTAGTTCCGCTATCGATGAGCGCGATCGCCTGGCCCTTTTTCGTCCCCGGAACGGTCGACTTGAGCGGGTAGCGCTTCTCGTTGACCGTCATCGCTTCCAGCGCGATCGTCCAGCGGGACCCCGACGCAGGCGTGACGGGGTTCTCAGGCATGTACGTGATGTTGCTGAAACGGGGATCGTATTCCCCGATGGTGAGAAAACCGCCCGCGGTGTTCTCGCCGTCGTCGGAGCGCTCGAGCGCGAGTCCGACCAAGTGCGGTGTCGACGGGTGTTGGGTAAACATGTTGGCAACGACGGAGCGCATCGAGCTGTTTTTAGTCGTGCGTTCGAGGGCGGAAAGGCCGTTGAGTCCGAGTCCTAAAATGCCTTCGGCGTCTTCGTCGTCGCATGTTTTGGATACGCTGAGCAGGGCTTGGTTGTTGACGCCGTAGCCACCAAAAGACACGGAAGCGAAACTAATGTTGCCATATGCACATCCGACGCCGTAGGTGAGATTCACGGTGGTGCTCGTTATACTATCGAGTTTGGGTCTTGTATTTTTGGAGACCCAAAGATCGCTCGAGCCAGTGTCGACGAGGAGGGTAAAATCTGGGAAGTAGATCAACGAGGTAAAGGTAGAGAAGTGAAGCTGGGTACCATGACCGCCGATGTTGACATTTCCGATGTACTTGATGGGCAGAGAGTGACGTGTCTCAGGCTGGGGAAGTAGAATGCGTACCTCCATATTGTACTCGTTCTCTAGAGTATTGTTATCGGATGACCCCTTGTCTGCATTCGGTGTCGCTTTCGCGGTGAATGAGAAACCTCTGAAGGTGGTGGTAGCTGCATCGTCAGCGTCAATAGAGAGAGCGGACACGTTGCTTGCCAGAAGCACGCTAGTAGACAAGACAAGAAAGATGGGTGAATACATGACGGATTAGTTGACAAAAAGCACGAGCGGCGAAGAATTATATATGCCTCTTCCACAGACGGGCGTGTTCGAAACACAACCGTATTTTGGTTAGGACTGTCGACGAATGAATAACCCACCGACTACATGGAAGAATGTTCGCTAGTACACAGCCAGAGCACATAAATCGAGATCAAAGGACGATCTCTCTAATGACACTCCGAGGTTCTGTGTCGGGTGAGGCGAACTGGCAGACGCCAGGATCGACTTATTTAAAAGACTTGCGGAATTACTAGATTGAAACCTCCATCAGATGCGCTCTGATCGGCGAAAGTCCGAGATAAAATGGCAAGCGAGACATACCGCAGCCTCCATCATCTTAGTGGCTGGAGCCACCACTGGTAACCTTCGGAGTTATCTTGTTATTTGACAACCAGTGCCGCAGGCCCGGCGGCAGCGCAGACGGCATTTCCAAGTTTCAGTGATTTGCCGTTCTCGCTGCGCATTACCGTATGATCCACAATTGGATTCCAGGTATGTTCACAGTGACATATGGGCCCATAATGCTTGACCCAGGATTAGTAGGCACTATGACGCCCAATAAACATATAGCCGTCAGCCCTCCCGGGCACCGACCATGTGCACCAAGTACTACTTATGTCCGAACTGGAGTCAAACTCTCACCGTCGGTTGCACCGCCCTGAAACAGGCGCTCATGACACATGTCAGAATTCCGTCGGATAGCGGGTTACTTATCTATTCCCCAGCTCCAGTCGCTTTTATAGCTCCCCTCAACAGTAGGATCCACGCTCTACTTGGTGCAGCATGGGTGTCTCGTCATCCGTGTACCGCTGGGTCGCATCTGGCGTCGTGCTGGTAGTATTCAAGTTCGCCTTCGACAAGGTACTGTCGATACGGACGGCCTTTGCAAGTATAAAGTAAGTCTACACGACCTGCCTCGTTGTCTCCCTGTTCGCACTCAGATCAATTTTTATGCAGAGGTTGCCCAGGTCGCGCGGTGTCATGGATTAAGCCGCTTGGCACCTTGTCTCTTGTGTTTGGCCCACATTTTCCGAGACCTGGCATGTTTGGATACTGGGGGGCAAAATTCTCGCGTATGTCCTTGTCCCTTTTCCACATGTATTATTGCGAACGACCAGACTCCTAGTGTACAAGAAGTTGGGGATGACGTCCTATGCGTCTGTCTGGCTTTCAGGAGCTCAGCCACACTTTTGGCTCGCAGACGCTGAGGCGATAAAACTCGTCGCCTCAGATCAACATACATTCCAAAAGGATCTTATGTACTACGAGATTCTCAACATTTATGGAGGAAACCTCATTAGCAAAGAAGGGCCTGAGTGGAAGCGCCATCGTTCGGTCGCCAAGTCCGCTTTCAACGAGGCAAGCCCTTTTTAATCGCCCTTTTTATTGTCATTTCTAATTTTGCTACATCAAGACAAACGTTGCGCTCGCCTGGTCTGAGTCTCTGCGCGTTATGGACGAATGGTTTGAACAACTTGACGTCTCTGGTCCTGATGTGACCGTGGATCTCTCATCATCCTTGACGCAGGTGCGAGCCACCATGGTCATCTTGGTACTCGGATTAAAATTGGTTCCAGGCAACGCTTCTTGTGATCACTGCCGCAAATTTCGGTAAACGGATGTCCTGGACTGACGATTCGACGGCAGAGTTGCCTCCAGGTTGCAAGCTCACGTTTCAATCTGCGGTTGTCAACTCAATGAACAGTATTCTCCCCAGAGCCCTCATCCCGGAATGGCTTTACCCGATTTTGTCACTGATCAATGTGCCTTATCTTTCCTCCCGCGCGATGATGACACGGCTTGCATTCGACGATTTACGAACACATATGCTTGATCTCGTAGCCTCTGCCCAGGCTGACATTGCATCTGGTAAACACTCCGGAGATTCAGGTTCAGCACTGTTACGGAACATTGTCGAAGCTAATATGAACCAGGAAGGGGATTCGAAGAGGCTGACTGAAGGAGAAGTCCTCTCAAATATATTTGTGAGTTTATGGCTGGTATCCATTTTGTTTGCTCAGCGATCCCTTTTCTCTTAGTCTTTCCTTTTCGCTGGACATGGTCAGTTGATGATATACCCGAGTTCGCCAGAAGTTGACTTTCTGGCCCAGAAACGTCCGCTCATACTCTCTGCTTCGTGTTTATGTTATTGGCGCTTCACCCTGACTGCCAGCAGAAACTTTACGAGGAAGTCACTCGCGTATGGCCTGAAGATGTACCCATTACACAATTCACGACAGTAAGTTTTACACGCCTACTTTGCGTGGATAAATTGCCAACAGACGTTGCAATAGGGCCACAATGAACACATGGAAAAGCTTGTTAGTTCTCCAATTCTTTCACAAGACGAGCGCACGCTGACGGTCCGTAAAGGAATACACCATGGCATGCATCCGTGAAACGCTTCGCGTGTTCCCCACCGCGCCCCGTCTAGCAAAAAATGCGCATGCGAATGTAGTCCTGCCCAGTACATCCTTCGCCCTCGGACCAGGGGGCAGCCTTGTCGAAACCGGCAAGTTCACCATAGCCGTTCCAATGGGAAGCAGTATCATCTTCGATGTCTGGGCAGTGCACATGAACCGTGAGTGACCCGTGCCTCGGTTGAAGTCGTCGGACTAACCTCGCCACCACAGCACTATACTGGGGACAAGACGCTGCAGAGTTCAAACCTGAACGCTTCATTGACACCGAGTCTTACCAGTGGCCGAGACACGCATGTAAGCATCCTCGTTACCAGACAGCGGCGTCTGCCAGACTGACGCATGTTCCAGACCTGCCGTTCTCACTCGGCACACGGTCGTGTATCGGCCAACGATTCGCATATGCCGAAATGATTGCGATCATAGCGAGCGTCGTGCGTCGGTACCGAATACTGGTTCCCGACGACCTCGCGAAGAAACCTTTGGAGGTGCAGAAAGAGACGATGTTCAAGTGGACGACGGGTATGACGTTGACACCTCTGAATACTCGCGTGAAGTTCTGTCGCAGGGTATAAGCCGTGTTCAGACGTGTTATTTAAGTAGTGCTTGTTTTTCCTGTTGTGCTGATATCGATATACGATCGCACCTGCCCTGGTCTCTACAGTGGCAATTGTCCCATCGATTAAAAAGGCAAATCAGCTTGTAATTCACAGGTTTCGAGTTCTGGGTCTGGTACAGGCAAAGTCGGGTACATTCATGGGGTGAACCATGAGATAATACATCATACAAATGTTGAATGGATGGTACAAACGAACTTAACTTGCGTTCGTGAGTGAAGCTGGAACGCTATGCGTCGTGGGTAGTCATCTCAGTGACCCTCAGTTTGACGGTATAACTCCTCCGATGCCCTGACAGATTGTTGCCGGAGAGCATGCGATTGTTCTTCCGTGAGCAGAATGATGTCACGCTTCATCAGCTTGAATGAGCCACCCTTTGGGAAACCACGTTTACGGGCCTCTGCGACATCGTCTACTTGTTCTAAGTTCTGTCCAAACCTGTGAGTGATCTTGAAAGCCTCTGGAGAAATGAAACGCATACCACGGAGAGCGACCTCTTAACTCCAAATACAGAATCGCTGTCAAGAAATTTACTACCCTCTAAGTAGAGGGCTGTAACAAGTTTGTGGTAACCGGGGGCTTCTACCATCATATGCACGTGGCTTGGACGCATGTTGTGACGACCTTGAGAGAGTAACAATTCGCCAACAGGACCCTTCAATGACAATTAGAAATCATATCGAGTCAGGAAAACGAGCAGAACCTACGTCACCCGGAATAGGATAAGGCGGAGGAACAACTGCACGGTACGCAAAGCGGCCATCCTTGTCGGTATGCAATCGGCCACGACAGTCTGGGTGGGTTCTGTCGGCATATTGTGTGTCGTAGTACCCTGGTAACATGAGCAGAGATAGAGATCATGCGATGGGGGCATACCGTGTTGATCCGTTTCCCATGTTTCGATGCTAGCGCCTGCGATGGGCGCGCCGTCTGTTGTCAAGACCCGGCCCTCAAGATACAAGTATTCTCCTTTGCCTTCTGATGCAATAGATTCTCCAAATTCAACTGGGGATACGGTGAGACAGGTGTTGTGACAGTCACAGAGGCTCACCATCCTCGGCATCGTCGGTCTGAAAGGGGCCCAAGATGCTGTTCTCCGTCGCACCGCCCTCGACGGGGTTGTTGAGGGCGTCAACCAAGGCTGACACGCCGAGCACGTCAGATAGGAGGATTGTTTCCTGACGTATAGGTGTGCACATCTGACCAGTTCGGGTCAAGAAATCGATAGCGGTCATCCATTCGTCTGTGGAGAGACTATCGAGTGGTGAGTAATGACGGTCGTCCGCTGCAGGGGCAAGCACGCACTTGGTCTCCCTGACAAAGGCATGTAGGTGTTTGACGAGGATCTTGTATATGAATTTGAGTCGCCTGTAAACGGGTGAGCGGGGTAGATGATGGGCCCGACCGGAAGACTCACGGGTTTGGCGTCAGTTCGACCAGCCGCAAGATATTTGCTGTTATGATGTCGGGGCTATCTGGCAGCTGCCATCGGATCAAAGTGAGTGGATGTGACAAGGCTCGCTACGTCGGAAAAGCGCACTGGCAGGTCAAAGTCGGGTGGAGAAATCCCATTAGATACCGCTGCCTTGGCAGAATCCTGAGTATGACCGAAATCACCAGTACCCATGCTGACTGTGTGGTAGACGGACGGAACATTACACAGGATCCCGTTTTATAGGTCCCCCGGATTCCACATACACAAGTCAACAACGCCGCTATATATATACTGATCATGAGACCGTCTGAGCAACATCATCTTCCCAAATACTGAGTCGGTGAGATAAGATCGCGTCTACTCATGGACTCAGCTGAATGGCAGCCACGACGATGACATCGGCAGCCTTTTACGCGGCCGCATCCACCAGGCTGTAACAAGCTTCAGATGGGTTGGATGGTACCAGTCAATCAGGGCAATTTGTTCCCACAGGGCCTACAACCAATCTCATTGGACGAACGCGTCGCGTCTGTTTACCTTTGTTTGCACTATATGTCTACTACTTGTTGCTCGACGTGGTGTCACAAACCTTTATACTTTGACGATACCCGCGTCTTGATGCCTATATTCCCAATCATTTGAAGACCATCACATTTAAATGGGTATATCAGGTTTACTTCCACTCCTCAAGTCCATTCAGGTTAACAAGCATCTGTCCGATTTCGCCGGTCAGACTCTTGCGGTCGACGCGTACGGCTGGCTTCATCGTGGCGTCTATTCTTGTGCCCCCGAGCTTGCCACCGGGAAGAAGACAACCAAGTGAGTTTCAATCTTCTGTGCTTCCTGTGGCTGTTGTCCGCTTTTGGCTATTCACGGTGGACACTCATGACTGACATAGTGGCATACATTAGGTATGTCGATTACGCCATGCATCGGGTGCGACTACTACGTCACCACAAGATAAAGCCGTATGTGGTCTTCGACGGCGGGCCACTCCCTGCAAAGAAAGGGACAGAAAGCGAGAGGAAGCAGCGGAGAGAGGATAACCTTGCCAAAGCGAATGCCCTTGCGTCACAGGGTAAACACAGCCAGGCTCGCGAATTTTATGTCAAATGTGTCGACGTGACTCCACAGATGGCGTACCAGCTCATCAAAGTAAGGTTTATTGCCCCGAGTGGTCGTGTGCTAACCTCCCTAAACAGGCCCTTCTGGCAGAGGGTATCCAATACGTGGTCGCGCCGTACGAGGCTGACGCCCAGATGGCTTATTTGGAACGTATTGGAATCGTCGATGGCATCATCACGGAGGATTCCGACCTACTCGTCTTTGGTTGCCGCAAAGTGCTTTTTAAACTTGATTCGGTTTCAAGTACCATCACGTCTATATCAAGGGACGACTTCGGGTCCGTAACAACCGCCGACGCAGGTATATCGCTACTGGGATGGACAGATTCTCAGTTTCGTGCCATGGCGATCCTCAGCGGTTGTGATTATCTCCCAAGTATACCAGGCGTTGGGCTCAAGACTGCGTGGACGTTGCTGAGAAAACATCGAACCGTGGACCAGCTCGTAAGGGCCCTGAGGCTGGAAGGAAAGAAGGCTGTACCAAAAGGTTACCTTGAGGCCTTTGACTTGGCTGAAAAGGTATTTTTGCACCAGCGGGTTTACTGTCCTTTAGATGAAAAGCTTGTCTACCTTACGGAAATTGCCGAAGAGGACATCATGGATGCTGAAACGGAAGCATATATCGGAAGGTAATGATATTTTACCCGCCGCCGCCCCACCCGATATTGACGGATGCCAGCAACTTGGAACCTAGTATAGCAAGAAAACTCGCATTTGGGGACTTGGATCCGATCACACTTATGCCCATGGTGGACATCAACCCGGGCTTCGTGCCTCGCATGTCCAAGTCACTTCCGCTTCTGTTTGATAATCTCAACCGACCGCATACCGACAATGGCAAAGGAAAGGCCAAAGCTGATTCTAGGACAGTCGGCCTTTTGCACTTCTTTTGTGAGAAGCATGTTGGATCCCTCGTGCTGATCTGCCACTTATTACAATATAGCCCCTAAACCCGGATCAGGGCTTTCTCGCAGTAATTCAGCACCCACGAAGAAACCGGGGAAAAACAGCGGCAAGAGGACGCTGCGTGACGTTTTAGATGATGACTTGGCCGCGAAACGAGTCAAGACCGAATGCACAGACTCCGATGCGGGGCAGCGATCGCGGCGGAATGCACAACGTGCCGTAATGCAGGGACGCACATTTAGCGACGAGCCCCCTGAAATTTCACACCAGTGTCATCGGAATGACCTCACGACACATGAGAAGGAAAATATTGTCCCTGGTTATCTCCTTGAAGGTCATCTAGATGACGCACCCGACCCTATTCATCAAGAGGATGGATACATGTCGCCGTCTCCCCCTTATTTCCGACTAGCCACCCCCGACCTCTCTTCTCCCGTGAGACATCCATTTGGGGTAACCCCACGGAAGCACGGGAGCACAGATGACTTTGGTTCTGACGTCATTTCAAGTCCTCTGGCGATCAAGCGACGGTCTGAAAAGCGCAGCGTGTTACCTCGTAAATCTGGAAAGATTCTTGTGCGGGGAACTCCGCCGCCGATCGAAACAGACATCAAAGGTCCCGACCTCAGGGACATGCTCAGTGTGTGCTCATCGGACGAAGTTGAAGAACTTGAGGACCATGAGACCACAGGGATCATGGCCTCCTCACATTCGGGGCCCGAAAGGGTTTCGGTAAACACGACGATACCGGAGGGCAAAGCTTCGGCAACCCGTGCATGTGACACGCAGATGCACGCTGTGGCCAACGGATGGTGGAATAAATGGGGCATGAAGCAGGACTCTCGCTCTGCCCAGGTGAGTAACCTCATGGTTGGCTCTACAGACGCTGAGTTTTAGCAGAAATTACCTATGCTGAGACGTCTTGAGACAACTGTCACTCCGGACGGCAGACAATCGGGGCAACGGTCTCGACCCTGGTCTGCGCCACCAAATGCTACGGGGCCTCACGTAGTTCGCGCGACTTTGAACCCCAGAAAAAACCTCATGTTATCCCGGAGACCCCCCCAACCTTAGTGAGAAATACACAGCCCGGGGGTTACAGCCAGTGACCGGGACTCGCGGTAACTGTGGCCACTAAGTTCATGCCAATCAAGTAAGGATTTAGTAACCAATGACGGCCACGATTTCATGCCCTCTCAGTGTTGAATATTAAATTTTGGATTACACATACACAAATGATATACGATCGTTTCATACCCGGAAATCAGGCGCAGACATGAGCTGAGGCTTGGAGCCGGGGCGTGCGCGTGATGTTCCACGCGCGGTTGGGCCGCAAGAGGGTGTTCCGAATTGCTGTCCTCATCATGTGAATGAAGTTGTGGGTGATCGGAGGGACTAGTACGATCTCCAAGTGCAAAGCGTGATTACCGTAGAGTGCATCGATATAAACTTGTGACTTATGTTAATTATGTACGTGAGTTCTATATCGTTACTAGTAGGGAGCTTCAGGTGGGTACAGCGTGGAGCGAGCAGTTCGTGCCGCAGAATTCGCGGAGTTGTGAACCAGAAAGCAAGGCAGCGGCGAGCACCCGGGAAGAAACAGAATTTTCCTCAAGAACTGCGTCGTAAGTTCGGCCAGGGCTGGTGACGGGCCATAATGAGTATTAGCTGCCCAATTGTGAATCTCGACTGTACATACTAATAAGCAGAGATCGTGGGCTTGCTTGTACTGCCTCGCTGATATGTGAGCATTGTGGATATCTGAACTTCGGACGCTGATACTGGGGGGCATCCACAAATAATCCGCTTTATCTAACACCTTTGCCATTTGCGTTTCATAGGCTGTTAATTAGGCCCTAGGATATGTCAATTAGGGACAGTAGGTTGTCCAAACCGGTACTCATTTCGTAGTGTGGTAACTTATCCGCATGTAAGAGCGTCCCGTCATTCCACTCATCGATAGGACTTGGCCTCATGCCCGTTACTTTCACCAGTGCTATGACCATGTGCTCCTCCTTTTATCTGAACTCTTCAACCGGCCTCCTCTCCACACCAATCCCCCGTATCAGACTCCTCACTGAGCCACCCCGTCAGATATTCCTGCCTTGTTGCCAGCAACTGTGCCCTTTTCCACGGTGAATATAAGCGTAGTTTTGGTAGGTCCCGACTCGTCTCAACCCACGCAACGGCCAACAGAGATGATCTCTCTCCAGACATTCCTTCCCCGCTCATGGGCGACTCAACTGGCTACTTCTCCGGCGGCTCTTCCTGCATCCCTCACTCGAGACAGCGCGCCAATTCGGATGAGCACAATATCCTCCCACATCTCCTCGCGCCTCTCCCCTACGAATCCCAGTTTCACCCTTATCTCACCACCGACGAGAACCCACAAAATATCAGCGTTCAGTTCATGCGCTCCTGCCCGGGTCAGGATACCACTCAACTGGACTCTGATATTTTGCAGCGTCACCTTACGCTCGATCAGGGCTCCAGGGTCGCCACAGCCGTCGCGTATCCTGAGTCCTCTCAGCGCACCACGACACACTCGTTGTCGCCCTATGCCACTGAAGCATCTGACTTCAGTCATTACCCTTGCGACCTCGTAACTCTGCATGCGGGCCAGACGTTCAGGAGAGGCTCTTGGGTAGGTACCGAACACGTTCCCCTTCAAAATATCTGACAGATACCCTAGCCATCACATTCGCAAACGGGGTATTCCCCCTGGTTGCAGTCACCCCCAAGGGTGCCCAGATCTCCCGTCAGCGAACCACCGGAGAGCACCTCCGACGAGTCCTATCAAGACTCTGACCTGGAAGAACCGACCCAGATGTCTCCGATGATGAATCAATTCCAGATTCAGTCATCACGGATCATCGAGCTCCCCCCACAACACTCACACCATGCCCAGGCACTCCAACCTTCTGTTATGACATTTCAGCTCTCTGAGACCATGCTGCAGCGCGTCGACGACCCGGAAAATGGAGAGATGCTACGCAGTCCGCCGGATATGAGCATCGTTGCAGACGACGACTCAGAGCTTGCCAACGCGTCCCCTTCTTCCACATATCCGGCCCCGTTCCCGATTCCTTCAAGGTTGCAGGGTCCTAGCATGAGGCTTCAGCGTGAGAGTCAAAATCCAATTCAAACAAGCCAGTTCCGCGTGCCAATGCCATCCTCCAGTGCTATTCCTTTTCCATCACACAGCCATATAGACACTCGCCCCGGCGACCAAAGACCGTCCGGTTTGAAGCAGCAGAAAAGGCCGAAGATGCACCAGTGCCAACAATGCAAGAAGCTGTTCCCCCGGCCAAGTGGTTTGGCAACGCACATGAATACCCATTCGGGTGCAAAGCGTGCGTGTTTTGATATGCCTGATGAGTAGCCTGCTAAACTGTTGTGCGGTTAGCGTACAAATGCACTGTACCCAACTGCGAAAAGAGTTTTGCAGTGCGGTCGAATGCCAAGCGACACCTACGCACCCACGGGATAAATCCATCTTCGCAAGACGTGATTTCCAGGCCTCGTTTCACGGTCGGGTTTGAAGAACCGATGGTAACGCAAGTCCATGATGCGGCTCGACAGCCATCAAGGTTTAGGTGGATTCCTCACAACCCATCATCCCACGAACGCGAGTGGCCGCGCCAAGCGCCGTCATCTGCCATGCAAGACGCTTCACACAGTGCGATCACGTTCCAGGCTAGCATGTCTTCGACGAGTTTGTCAACTTGTTCTGACGATGATTACGATGAGCTTCAATCTTCCGCCGACGTCCACCAGTCTCAGGGCGATTATAGTAATAGGGAGACGGACGGATTTTCCGGCACGTATCCGAGTTACGGGGAGCACCACAGAGGTTCATAAACGACCGCAAGATACCCACACTCCCATGACTAGACGATTCCGATTTCTCGAACGCATTGGACCGTTATAATATTGGCAGATATACTATGGGGATTCAGGCATGCTATTTTGCTCGGCATTCATTGTACTGTATTTAACTCAAGCGCGTCTCTGTATCACATTTCTCTTGGGTCCATAGAGTACACGATTCACAATACCAATAGGTATATCATAGAGTTCTGGGCCAGCGGTTGTGTCAGCGTATTTGAGGTACGGATTAGGCGTGACGAGGGGAGGGAAATGACCCTTGCCGTCTGGGAGAGTTGGTCAGCCCCCGGTTTTACCGCAATTTAGACATGGTGTTTGACTCACCAACTATTGCGCTAACGTCACTAAATGAAGGGGTGTGTGCAATTGCAAGCGAAAAGTATACAAGGTATGTGAGGAGGACCAACACAATGGAGTATGCGGGCAGGAGCAGGGACCACTCCCTGAACTTGGATGAGTCCTTTTCCTACTTGAACATGAAAGTCGCGCACCGGCTTGGGTACCATTTGACACCTAGCCAGAGAATGTACTCGTCTGGCAAGAGCGCCCAGAGGAAATAGACAACGAATAAAAGGTAGGTAGACGACCAGGCGACGAAGCCGTAGAACTCGGGGGCACGACTGCGGTGTTCACGCCGTATCTCGCTAGGAGGGCGCGCAAGAGGCGTGACGGACGACGTCGGCACCGTTCGCTGCATCGCTAGTGGTCGTGCAGCGCAAAGTTGGTGCCACGCTGGTGGCTGTTGAGAGGGCGAGCTCAGATCAAAGCCTCACGATCGTGCACCCAAAACTACTTTACTACGGACACACACGACGAGGAGCCAAACACTGTATTATCCAATCTCGACACAATCTCGTCCCACCAACCTGGCTCTCAGAACTCGCGACGCATGTCGATCACTATACAATCCACAAAAAAAGCACTACGGGCGTCGATGGGGAGGACGCTTCGTGATCTGACTGCGTCAGACATCCAATCTCAGTGTGAGTATCTGTCGGGTTCCCTGTTCCTCGTTGACCTTGACACGCACTCTAATCTAGCAGAGGCAATCGTGGCCAGGGTCGTCGCCCTTCCGGCGTTCCAACGTGCAAAGACAGTTAGTTGCTATCTGAGCATGCCCACTGCAGAGGTACAGACGGCAGCGTTGGTGTCAACCATCCTAGCAGACACTGGTACGGGTATTTCTCACATTCGTGTGGTGTTCGGGGCTATAGCCAAAGGCAGGGAAACATTTGTTCGTGCCAAGTCTAACGTCCAGGGAAGGACAAATGGACTTTGTGAGGGTGTACGATGACGAGGACCTCAGAACCCTGCCTGCTGGGTTGTGGGGTATCCCTGAACCTTGTACAGAATGGAGGGATGGGAAACGGCAGAGTGGTGTGTGACTATCGATGGTGCCTGACTCAATATTTCACTTCTTACCAGTCTTGGACGAATCCAGTGAAAACCTCGACTTGATCCTTATGCCAGGTAAGTGGGTCACGGCGTCCCTTCCACGAGGCAACCGTGATTTGACCCCACCTATCCCATTGGTAATATTGACAGGCGTCGCGTTTGATTCATCTTTATCACGTTTGGGCCACGGCAAAGGCTATTATGATCGTTTCATATCTTCCTATGTCGCCAAACGGCCACAACCTCTTTTGGGTAACTCATTATTACTTCTCGCATCATCGTGCTCATACAAATATGACAGTTGCATTGTCTCTTCAGCAGCAATTGCTCGAGGCAGGCAAAGTCCCCGTGACAGACCGCGATTGCAAGCTAGATGTAATCATTACGCCGAAGGATATTATTACCAGGGAGAACTTGGTGGTCGTATAGCTTCTTGGCTTGAAGCACTTCTATTCCATGTCCGTTATGAGTCTTCCTGCGGTGTTCCGTGCATCAATTCATCCGCATATTATACGGTGATTGTACTAACGAATGTATAATTCTCTTGCGGGATGTCGCCTGGACGTTGGCTGCCTGGGCAGGCGAGCAGACGTAAAACTCTGGAGTGGAGTGAGTACAAAATGCGCAACAAAGTGGAATCACATTACCCTGTCAGTCTTGAGTGTGGTATGATCGCGAGGCGGAATGATCGTCCAGCGGGCAAGTACTCCGAGGCTGAGAATTTAGCTCGCTTCAACCCACGATCAATATCAATGAAAAGATAAGAACCTAACGGAGGCATCATTACAGCCCTTGTCCCAGTGTCGAAAGTGGCCGCTGATCCGTCTGCGGTAAGCATCTTAGTTGCCATTTGGGAGGTGACGACGATCTGCGGACACGTAAGTGCCTTGCTTGAATCGGGAAGTACATTTACCTACAGTCAAATTATTGGATACGCATGCCTGAAGAAAGGTCTGTCGTATGGTGCACAGCAATGCTTTCCTCTTCGACGGAAGAATATCTGGGTTTGATTGAAAGGGAAATGAAATGGAATTTAAAACAAGCAACCCCGTCTTCCACTAGTAAGTTTGGCAAGATACGATTGTGAATTTGCAATACCCACTGTTGGGCGGAGCGCCGAAGGAAGGTTGTGCATAAATATTAGGAGGTCAGGTAATGTATGAAGCCGAGCATAGCGTATCGATTCTTGGCTGTAGCGTGAGGCCGCATCTGTGGGAGAGATATCGACTCGTCCTTACATCAAACGAAGGCATAAATTACCTGCGAGCACGTCGGAAATGGCCTTGGGGCTCGTCATGCCCTGCATGTCTAGCATGCCACGACTTAGCACCGGGGAGTGGGAGAATCAAAAACTCTTCACCAACGAATATGACGCCTTCATCAAGTTCCACAAATTTTCGCACGAAGTCTAATGCAAGGGATTCCTTGAAGCTGCCCGGGGGACCAGATATTTCCAATACGTGGCCTCGTGGAAGGCCACATCCCAGAATTTGATTCACAGCAAGGTGGCTGCATTCCACAATGTTTGCGCGAGACAACGAGGCAACCGACTGGCTCAAGGGTGGCCCCCTCGGAGCTTGCGATGCGCTAATCAAAGCTTGGGAATCGGCGATAGCGATACCAAGCTCTTTGTGGGTTCCCAACGTGGAACATTGAGTCCATTGATGCATTGCGCCGGGGAGTTCTCACCTTTGGACAATGTTTCCGCAGAGACGCCCAAAATTTCGTCGAGAGTCTCGTACCCTGCGCGTCTGAGGGCGACTTGGGTGGACGGGGGAAGTGAAGAACAATAGAAGAGACTTCTGGACATGCTCTTGCGTTCTGTTGACTCTAAGTTGACGCGCGATAGGGGAGGGACGCGCCGGTTGTGCAATGTAAGTAGTCGACGGCTGACTAAGCAAAGCTTTGAGGAAAATCAATGGCACGTGACCCAAACGCGTAGGATAAATTAGGTGCCGTCGCACGTCTCCTCTCGTCCGCCAGTTTGCTTTACGCCCTTTCATCCATCTCGCTCGGATTCTTCATCACAACAGCCTCGTTTTTTGTTTCTTTTCTTCTTGTTGTTCGACAATCTCAAAATGAATCGCGATACACCCACCGATATTCTTGACCAACCGATACGCAGTTGTAAGGTTTCATATTTTGGAACGAGAAGGTATCGACCTAATGCTTGGAAAGCCAATGCCAGCACATGTAGTAAGGGGATGCCAGAGTTGATGTCTAGACTCATCCCGCCAATGACGCCATTAGCGGGCCAGCTCCGACAACCTCAAGATCTCCATAGAGAAACAACCATGCGCGCCGTAGCTCCTAAAAAGAACAGGGGAGTGAACACCACACCTTATAGCGATATCTCTTATCTCACTCCCAGGATCTCGCAGGAAGGCCTCGGTCGGGACTCTGAAATTCAAATGCATGTTTCCGTTCAGACTGAGAGTATATTGTTGGAACTGACTCACATGCGCGTTTTAAAGCTCTGGTTCACGCTCTGCTCCATCAACAAGGAATCCACGTCCGCTTCCTCCAAATGGGGACCGTCGTCGGAATCTCTACGTACTCGGTTTGCCATTCGACCTCACAAAGTGAGTTTTTTTTTTTTGCTCTTGCGAACTCAACAACTTCACTGTTCGGCTCTAGGTCCGAATTTTCCAAGATTTTTGAGCCATACGGAGCTGTGTCACACGCCGTCATTCTGGCTACTTTGGACAGCGCTTCTCGACGGCGTGGCTTTATTGTCATGTCTACCCATCAAGAAGCCAAGATAGCGATGGATTCTTTGTCGCGCACACAGATAAAGTTATTGTTTAACTTCTTTGCCATTGAGTTCCCCCTCAACTCGTTCCTCAGGGGACATATGCTTGACGTCTCATGGGCGGTCGTCCAACGTTCCCAAGGTCCCGTATCCTGGTATCATTCTACGTTTTTTGACTGACCTCTGTCGTAGGTTTCTTGGATGGAGCGGATCGCACGATGATGCTCGCCATCTCTACTACTCCTTCGATTTCTGAACCCGATACACCTTATTCCATGCCCGGCGGAACAGAGGACCAGATAAGCCATCACTGGGAACTTACTCACTTGCCGACTTCGAAATTGCTGGTGACCAACTTATCTACCATGTTGTTCACACAGGTCTCAGACTTACACCCGCTCTTCAATCCGTTTGGGCCCATCAAGGACATCAAGATCGTCGGGTCGTCGTCTGTTGGTCCCATGGACACAACAATTACAGCTATGGTCGAATACGTGAACGTTTCGAGCGCCCAAGAAGCGAAAGATGCGTTACAATTCCAGTCATATGTCGGACACCCGATCGAGGCCCACTATGTTTGCGACGCAGTCACACCAACCCACACAAGACCTTCTCCGTTCCTCTCCGGGTCACTCGTGGGGCACGGAAAATCCTCTGATATCGGTCTCAACCCATTCGCTACTCCTTTCAACATTGGTGCACGTATCTGCACGACTGCTCAAGTGTACAATCCTCGCTACGGTCCCAGAGCGGTCCTCGGGCTACCCGGCGACGCCCCTATTGCTCCACAGGCATTCCCAGCACACATGAGGCCCTTCATATCGGATGCTATTTCTAGGTCTAGTTCTGCGACAAGCTCGAGGTAAGTAATTAGTTAACACGAATGGTTCTTTTCTCGATGTGATATTAGTTGGAGCCATGATGGTCGACCGCTCAGGCCCTCACGCACATCGCACTCGTTTCTCGGTCGTGCCAACACTGCCTATGCCTCGTATGCTTAGGGTTATGAGACTTGCCTTCCACACGCCCGTCAAGATGCTTTCATGCTCGCCGCTGTCAAATAGAACAACCTCGTTCCATCTCGCGATAACTCCAAGCTTCCAGATTCCGTCCGCTACGTTAGCTCTCCATGTGGTAATATGGGATCATGTATATTCTTTTGTATAATGATTCGGGGTCCTGTATAAATGGCTGTACCCTTTAATTGTATGTGTGCATGCGACTGTAGATGTGTCTCGATGTTATTAAAGTTGAACCATGTATCGAAGGCATGATCTGAATGAGTATATTTAAGACCAGAATTCGTCAGTAGGCAAACTACTTGGCGGTCATCCTGAAACGTATAATACGACGCATACACTGGCATCATTCACTCGGTATCGACGATGTATAGGAAGGCAGACAAACTAGGGTACGTGCGAGCGACAAACGTAAAACAGAATCCACAAAAACTGCACTGTCGACCAGCAAAGCGACAAAATGTCTGCATTCGATCGTCAGTATGTGCGTATGCGTGCGCTAAGGTAATAAGAGGAGAGCGACGAGCAGAAGATTATCTCGTCGTGGTAACGATGGTGCATCCAATAAGGTTCATTAAAAACGTCGGTGCGATCAGAAGAGGTGAGCGAGAATCGTGAGAGTGAGAACACCAGCGACGAGGATGCCATGTAGGCCATGCGTGCCGGAGAGCGAGCTCGCGCCGTTGAGCAGAGTCGAGAGATTGGAGTAATTAATGGACGGCGTGTCCAATGTCACATTCGAACCGTAGATGTACGAGGTAATGCCAGGACCCGGGGCAGTAGTGTCGTTGCATTCCACGGAGACAGATTGGAAGAGGGCGTAAAAGTGGCCTATGGCGATCGTGAGCTTGGAAAAGGGAATGAAATGATGCAACGTACCCGCTGATTTATATTCGGGGTCGCTCCAGTTAATCATACCATGCGCCCATTGAACAGTGCCCTGAGGTTCCGACGGGATACCAGCGGCCCAGATGCTACGAGGTCGGATGTAAGTCTCGACCAGATTGATCAAGTCTGATAGGGTTCTACCTGAGCTGAATGCGACTGGGAGTGTTAGGGAATTCGGTAACACCAGTAACATTATTAACACAATCAGCGGCTAAAACCGTCCGTGTGACATTGCCGTCAATGAGGAAGGTCAAGGAATCAGGCGTCCAGTCGATCTAATGAAGGTAATGAGGATGGATGATACTGAGATATCATGGGGACGTACGGTGAAATCATGCCAGTTGGAGAATGTATCGGTGAGACCAGTTTCCGTAACCCCGTGGGTAGTCTGAGCTGCAAGGCTCGTGTTGGAATAAGAAAAGGGATGTTTTAAGTAAGCTTACGGATACTGCTTTGCCAAAAGTAATTGGTTTGACCCTCGGTAGTAATATTGCCAGGGAACTCCCAATCGATTTCATCTTTGATGCTGCTCATAGTGATGAAGGCAGTGACGACACCAGCCCAACGACCAGTCTTGACTGGAGAAGCAAGTCAGATGAGACGGACGAATAGGAGAGGGCACATACATCGAGCAGTAACTCGACCATAATGAATGTAACGGGTAGAGGACAGTAGAGTACCACTTTGCTCGGTCAGGGTGAGAGCAATAGCAGGCTCTCCATCTGAAGTCGTATTGAGGATGGTACCTTGCTGCAGTACCCAATCTACATGAAGGTGGTGTAAGTTTGTATTGCGTGAATTCAAATTGGTCATACCATATTCGCTTGCGTTGCCATTAAAATAAGTGTAATTGGAAAGTATGCGGGAGGTATCAGTGAGAGAATACTGGGGAGCGAAGGTGAGCACCAAGTTTGTCAAATCGCGCGCTTTGTCTTACATTGGCGTTCTGGCACACAGGACTCGGGGAGCAAGAGTCCACGGAATGAGAACTTAGGGGATCACACCCTCCTAGACAGTACTACTGCGAATCAGCATGGCAAGAGGCAGGAAACTAAATAAAGCTAACATAGCCATCGCCGCAGAAGCCATATTCACCTGACGAGATATGATAAGAATAGATAAGAATAACAACAGATCAGGGCTTACTGCAGCAGGGAAAGTCCGAGGAACATGGATTTGTGACGTTACTTTGTTTAATGAGGGGTAAATCAGTCGACCAAAGAAGTTCATACAAATGATCCTACCAAGTTGCACCCTGAGCGGCAAATACGGTGGGGAGTACCGAGGCGAGGAACGGGAGGAGGAGGAGGACAAACATAAGGAACGGAAAGACAGAACGAGTGTGGGGTGCAGAGTGACAGAGTTGGCAGCTCTTTGTCAGGCTTATTATTATTATTATTTTATTATTAGCAACACTTTATTTATTTATATATCATGTTGTTATTTTTATTCCGCTATATTTGGATTGGACAAACATGCCACAACGCGCCATGACGACGCGACGAGCGCGTACGAGCGCGTCGCGTTCAACATCCATCATGCCATCTCAAAGACCTCCAGAAAAACGGACCTCTTCAGAGAACATGAAGCAAAAGAGTCTTATCAACTTCTTTAGCAAGTCTGGTCCGAGACAGACAGGTGCTACACCTGCCAAGTCAAGGCCCATGGGCTCCCAGAATTTGGCTGATGGCTGCTTGTCGTCCGAGCATGAGAGCAGTTTTAGGGACACCCCTCCGACGAGCGACCCCATTGATGTGGACATGCTTTCGGATGAGCAGGGAGCCAAGTCATCAACCAAGCCAAAGGAGGTAACTCGCTAAATTTATCCCACTCCATTGTTTATGCCTCACTTTCCCATGTCAGTCACGTCAGAAGCGCAAGATTGTCATTGCGGATTCCGACGATGACCAGGAGGAAAACGCAACCAAATCGCCTGTGTACCGCACCTCTTCTCCTAAATATCATCATCAATCGTCCCCTTCTCGAGGTTCATGTCTCATGGTGCCTTGTCGAGAGTGTACCTGACAGCATATATGCTTCCCAGGTCGGACCAAAAAGCCGCGCGTTGCAGTGCTCTCCTCCGATGAAGAGCAAGATGATGTCCATTCGTTTGGATCCCGCTTGTCAAGGTTCAGGAAGTCCCCGGTGAAGCATTGTGTGTACTTCCCCATGCGTTCCGCTATTCGTATCATATTTATCGTTATTTTCAGCGCGCCCATCTCGTTCTAGTTCACCAGCCGATGACGACGATTTCATCATTCCTCATGAATCTGACGAGGAACCACGCGGCCGTTCTTCATCTCGGGCTTCTTCCCGGAGTAGTACCTCCGGGCGGTCATCTGGATATTCCTCACATCATCACGATGAGGAAGACGACGGGGGTGAACTCAAGTCAAAGAAATCAGCTCCTAAACGTCCGACAACGAGAAAGGCGCCTACCGAGAATGCCAGTGCTAGCAATGCATCTCCCCTTTTTTTGACTGCAGCCGAGCAGCGTACTCAGGAAAAGAAGACTGATAAGAAAGCCGCAGAGGATCCATTCAGTTTCTTAGTAGACGTCAAAGATGTAAGTGCCTTCTGGTGACTTGACAGTTTATTCCATCTAACATTGCCTACAGAAAGATGGTGTGTGTCCAGGTGAACCAGGATATGATCCTCGTACTCTGTACATTCCGAAAAAAGCGTGGGCCAGCTTCACGCCATTTGAAAAGCAGGTAGGTCATTTATGAACGGTATGAGGTGTCCTGATCCTAACTACAATTCTAATTCGTTCCTAGTTTTGGGAGGTATGAATCAAATCGTTCTTGCTCGTGTGCTGGGATATTCATCTTTGTCAGATCAAGCAAAATCATTTTGATACGGTACTTTCTCTTTCCCCCCGCCGTTCAGTGTGACTTAACCCTTCTTTAAGATCCTGTTCTTTCAGAAAGGGTATGTATTTTCTTCCTTTCGCTTTAGACTACCAATCATGCACGTTTATCTCTAGGAAATTCTTGGAGGTATGCAGATATACATAGATTCTTTGTCCAAGTTGACATGTCTACAGCTGTATGAAGAAGACGCACGAATCGGCCACAGGGAGTTTGATTTGAAGCTCACTCAGCGAGTAAAGATGTCCATGGTGAGCATGCTTCTGGTCAATTCTCGCGCACTCCTCACCAGACACTGTAGGTTGGCGTTCCCGAGACGTCCTTCAATTTTTGGGCCGCGTAAGCGTTGTTTTACGACGTATGTGATCACTGAATACTCAAACAGAACGTAGAAAATTTCTTGGAAAGGGTGAAGACACCTTATGCACCCTACAACACAAATAACTGAACCTACAAATAGGCTACAAGGTTGGTAGGGTTGACCAATGCGAGACCGCTCTTGGAGCAGAAATGCGTTTGGCCAAATCCAAAGGTAAACCTGCTGAGGATAAAGGCAAGGATAAGATTGTGCGGAGGTATGTTGTGATGAGATATCAACTTCCATCGCGAATTCAAACTACGAACAGAGAGCTGAATAAAGTTTATACTAACGGAACCCTCGTCGATGAAGAACTCCTCACGGACGAACAAGCTGGTCATTGCATCTCTATTCGTGAGGATTTCGATTCCAAGAAAAACAGTAACTTCGGTATTTGTGCGTTGGACAGTGCAACGTCACAGTTCAACTTGAGTTCGTTCGACGATGACGTTTGCTTCACAAAGTTAGAAACGATGATCAGGCAGTTGAGGCCAAAGGAAGTGATATTTACTAAGGTAATGTCCATTTCTTTCACGTTTGTTGTCGATGCATTAATGGTTGGATGGCTACCCAAGGGTAACTTGTCCGTACCAACAGTGCGCCTTCTCAAAGCTATCTTACCGTCTTCATGCCTCTGGACAAGTCTTCGTGACGTTGAAGGCTTCACGTATGAGCAGACCTTTGCTGAGCTGAACAAAATGTTCGCTGGAGATGAGGACGTAACCATGGACGAGGATGGCTTACTCGATGAAGCTGTACCGGCCAGCATCCGAGATATGGCTGGTTGTCGACCCGCTATGGAGGCCCTCGGAGCGATGGCGTGGTATCTCCGTCAACTCAATATCGACAAAGACTTGTTAAGCATGAAGAATTTCAACATTTACGATCCTATGAAGAGAGGACGAAATTTGGTTTTGGATGGCCAAACTCTTAGTCATGTCGAGGTAGCAAAATTTGTCCTCCTTCAGCGGCAGCTCACAGATTTGGGCAGGTACTACAAAATAACGAAGGTACAGATGAGGGGTCGTTGCATAAACTATTGAGCAGGTGTATTACTCCCTTTGGTACGTCCATTCTTGCCACCCATGCTTCCCCTTAACATCCGCTCGATAGGGAAGAGACTCTTTAGAATATGGCTTTGTGTTCCTTTGCGTGATGTGAAAGATATCAATGATCGGTGATTACACAGTTTCGTTAGGTTTTGCATCCTTAATGTCCGTTTTTTGGCAGACTTGACGCTGTTCAAGATTTGATTAACCATGGGAGCTTCGAGGAGGAATTTACGCAATCGGTGAAAGGTCTTCCTGATCTTGAACGCATTGTCTCCCGCATACACGCAAAAAATTGCAAAGTGAAAGAGTTCATCAAGGTGCTTTCTGTGGGTGGATCGCGAACATCCGTGAATCTTCCGTGTTGACGCGAACTCTGCTCTCAGGCATTCAAGAAGCTAAACCAAGGCCTTTCAAGCCTAGCAGACAATTCCGAGTCTTTCGCGTCCAAGACAATACTGGGTTTGTTGAGATCTGCGCCGGATCTTACACCTCACTTGAAGAATATAACGTCACGGTTCACCATCGATCAAGGTAGACACAATGGCTTCCGAGATATCAAATTCTGATTTGATGCAGGAACGGACGAATTACTTCCTGTTGATGGGAAGGACGAGGTTTATGATGATGTGATGGAAGAAATTGCGAAGCTAGAGAAGGAGCTTGATGGGCAGTTGAAGAAGTTTGAGAAGAAATTGGGGTAAGCGCGAGATGCCGTGGCGAATCGATTCTCCTCACCGCTCGCCAGATGTTCTTTGTCTTGGTGGCACAGCGGGATAGGAAATAAGGTGGGTCTTGGTTACTACGTCGTTGAAATTTATTTACGGAGACGCCACAGGAAATCTATCTCGTTCAAACGAAAGCGAACGAGAAAAATATTCCTGACGACTGGGTGAAGAGTAGCGCTACCAAGGTAGGATTGGAGTGTCAGTCCCTCTGTCCTCTATGTGCTTACAAAGCTGCCTAGGCTGCCAAGCGCTGGGTCGTGCCGTCCTTACAATCAACCATTCGTGCATTAAAAGAAGCGCGCGAAAACCGCACCACTGCCATCAAAGAATTCAAAGGGCGACTTTACGAAGAATTTGATACTGACCGCGGAGTGTGGCTTCGAGCCGTCCGTGTTCTTGCCGAATTGGACTGTTTATTTTCACTCGCCAAGGCGTCTGTCGCGATTGGCGAGCCTTCTTGCAGGCCCGAGTTCGTGGAGGGGGATGCAGCGTTTGTTGAATTCAAAGACCTGCGGCACCCGACCCTCGCAGAACTAAAAGCGAACTTTGTTTCCAACGACATCAAACTTGGCGGGAATGTGGGGAGGATTGCCTTGCTGACGGGTGCGTAGAAGTCTCTGTCTAGAATATATGGTGCTAAAGTTCGTCCGTAGGGCCGAACATGGGGTGCGTGGATGATACCCTTGTTTGTTTTTCTTTGCTGCTTAGTGACCATTCGCCTGTAGCGGCAAATCTACCGTAAGTCGTGAAGAATGGCAATGAACTGTCGGCTTAATTTTTTTTTTTTTTTTCAGGTAATGAGAATGACGGCGGCCGGTGTTGTACGGAAAAGTTGTGTCTGTGGTGAAAATAAAACTCATTATCTTCACAGATCCTGGCACAGCTAGGGATGCGTGTCCCTGCCAAGTCAGCTCGGTAGGTGCAATAGCTTGTGTCCGTGGTGAATGACACTTCATCAAACCTCGAACAGGCTCTGTCCCGTAGATGCGATTCTGACGCGCATGGGGGCGTATGACAACATGTTTTCGAATGCGAGCACATTCAAGGTCGAATTGGATGAATGGTGAGCTTCCTTGGCTCTCCGTTGAAGGATTTGCTGACCGATACTCGCATAGTTGCAAAATTCTGCGCGACGCGACTCCCCGGTCGCTGGTGATCCTGGATGGTATGATGGACAAACTTTGGATATACTCTGCTAACTTCTCTGTCTAGAGCTTGGTAGGGGGACATCAACCTATGTAAGTTTAATCCACAAGAGATTGTAATGTTCCCAGTGCTCACAATCTGTAGGATGGCATGGCAATTGCTGGTGTAAGTAGATTCCCGTTGTGCAGTTTCCTTGGCTTACAGATAGTATGGAAAGGCCGTTCTGCACGAACTTGCTACACGCACACTTCCTCTAGCATTCTTCGCCACCCACTACGGCTCGCTCACGGACGACTTTGCATACCATCCCAACATTAGGAATATGTACATGTCCACAAGTCTCGATGATGAGCAGCAAAAAGTAGGTTTCCGCATCCTTACATGCCCTTCCAACCTTGATGACCTCCCACAGCTCATCTTCCTCTACAAACTCGTTGACGGTGTCGCTTCCTCTTCGTTCGGTACCCATGTCGCTAGCTTAGCAGGCGTACCCTCTGAAGTCGTTTCGCGAGCTGAAGTTATCTCGGAAGACTTTGCGAAGCAATTCAAAGCTCGGATTGAGAGCAAGAAGAATCAGCTTGTGTCGAAGCTCCCCCTTGTGGCACAGGCCGATTTCAGATTCTTGTTGGCACTTGCGAGTGGGGAGACCAAGCTCCCGGATGACCCATATAAGAACAGGGAGTTGTTGAGGATGCTGAAGAGCAGTGTGAGGGCCTGCTTGTCGTGAATGCTACGTGCTGTTTGCTTGTATTTTATGATTCGTTGCCGTCGTAGTTTATACCTCTACATGCGAGTTGCCCACTTGCACTGCATTGGTTCGGAGACATTTCATTTGCGGCGTGATCAGGAGAATCCGTTGACGACTGCCAATGTTTGCGAGATCTGTACAGCCCGACGTCGTCTCGCTGTTCGCCTCAACTGGCAGCGATCCGCTGGGATTGTTCTCGGTGCACGTCGACTCTAGTCTGCCCGCTGATTCTTTCATCCACCTTCTCAGCGACTCCACTTCCCTTCCCTTGCCACCGCCCCCGGCCGCACTGATAACCGCACCATCTGTCTATTGTGACCAGCATACGGCGACGAGCCGCGGTCATGAACTAAACCAAACTGTGCTTCACGTCCAATCCCCGACGCTACGCAAGACGTTTATCCAATGTCCACCTTCAGGCGCGCTCGAACTAAAACATACCTGGTTACACATCCAAGTGCGCAACTTGGGCAGAGACTGGTCGTTTGAACTTGGTATCGTCGACAAGACGGGCAGACGAGGCATCCTCCGAAGTTCCACATTTCAGGTGCACTTCTCTCATTCCCGTCTCCACCCCAGTCGCATTCATTTTCATTGCACTCATATGCCAATCCATCACTCACGCCATTGTTCTAGAAATCGCCGAAGCTTGTGCGTAATCACGGGGCGTCCCCGTTGCTGCATCTTCCCCTTGCATTTCCGCCGTCCACGTCGAGCCCTCTAACTGCATGGTCGACTATCGCGCTCAACCTCCCCAAGTTCGTCCCCCAATTCGCTTCGTTGGCGCGCATCCAGGCATCCAGCGAAGCCGCTGATGAACATCCCCCGGCGGAGACGGGAGAGACATCCAACCAGGTCCCCTTGCCTTCTGGGACGTATTCCCATCTTTCCTTCATAAAGATCTATGCAACCTGTCGTTTACGAAGGATCTGGCTGAGCGAATCCGCTCCTATTACAAGAACGCCTTGGGAATTCGAGCTCTACGGAGATTAAGTGTTGTTTTTGACTTGTGCTTGTTACCAAGATGTAACGTTGTCCCGTTTTTGCGGCGAAATCCGACATCAAAGGACATGGTTGCAAAGAGCGGTTTGAAATAACGAAAGCTTCTCATGATTCGTCATCCAAAGGACGGAGCGCCAGTGCCGATCTAGCTAGAGTAAACCGATCAAGCTGACTGTGGCAGATGCCGTGGTCCAAGTTGTGCTTGCTGAAAAAGGCTTGCTCTGGGAACCCAGTACCGAGTACATGGAATACGATGATGCAGGGAACATGTCTCAGGTGCGCCACACTCCATGATTGACGGCACTTGTTGACGACGATGGTGTGCAATGTTGTTGTTTTCGTGCGATCCATCGCTCGACGCGTCACTGTCATGGAAATGGGTTCACATCATTATCTGATTTCACGGTGGAAGGGTGCATTCTCGTAAGAATCGGTCGGCCATCTCCGATGTTTGCGTTTCTATCCGAGTTTCGTTATCGTGCCCTCGATTGCGGGAACTCCTTGTCCCCTCCGTTATCTGGATCACCAGGGGTATGTACACTGCCGTCGGAGGTTGCTTTGCTGGACCTTGGAGACTTCTGACGTTCTTGACACCAACTTCTGGACGCGACAACAATCTCAGATCAGCGCGAAAGGGTGGCTTGGCTCGTTCGTTGGGGCCAAAAATTACTTGTGGTATGGCCTTTGCTCAGGATCCCGGTTCAGACTCGTCCAGAGGAAACGCATACCAAACACGGGATCTCCGGTCAACTGTCTCTCGCAAATACCCGTGCAGCACATCTTTTTGGAGAACAACGAGTATTCGCATTTCCGCAAATGAGTGATAATATTCTATGCTTACACACCTTGATATCTCAACGCAGCCTTCGCGGCACAATAAGGAACATATACTCGGACCACGTTCCCTTGTCCCACCCAGCGGAGTGGGGTGGTTCCGTTGTATCAACAAGGCCCAGCACTTTTCCAGGATAATCTATAGCCAGTTCGACCTCACATGTATTCCCTGACACAGGAACGCCTCGGTGTACCCGGATATCGAGCTTTCCGGAGATGAAGGCCTGAGTTTGTATCTCTCCATCGCACGTTCGCGCGACGTACACTTTGTATCATCCCGTGCCACAAGAGCGGACAGCGCCTCTGAATCCTTGAGATCAATGATCGATGCGGCCTCACCCTACGGACGGGTCATTTCCGCGGTGGTTTTGCAGGCTGCGGAGGGGGGGGTGTTCTCGTGCTTCTTTGAATGACATTTTTGGTGTTGGGAGCGCCTTGGATGAGGAACGCGCTGCGTGGGATCCACGGAGGGCCCATGTGGCCGAACATGTGTGATGAATATGGAGCAGTGCTCCTCGGGACGATGGGTTCTCCGGTCAGACCGCAGCGCAGGTGGGGGGTGGGCGCCCCTCGTCACCCAGATTGCGTGAGCCGTCGCGTCAAATCTGTGGTTGTTTTTGGAGGTGGGGTATCCCAGAAGGAGGTCCACGAATAGTTGCATTCCAGGAACGATGACATGGCAATCAAGCTCTCCGCTTAGACGACCGGGCGCCACTGCCTTGGTGGTCGGAAGAACATTGTCATTGTACGTTGAGCCTCACGGCCGCTGGCGACACACACGTCGGCATCGTTTCAATTCTTACTTTATGGACGGGAGAAAGTTTCGAAGCTGTCCTGCCTGATGGTGGCACAACAAATGCATATTGATATTTGATGTGGCATCTGTCGTCCGCCCACACCCTCGAATGGAAGGCATGCAGACTATCCAAGGTGAGTAGAGGCTGAAACAACGGGCATTTATCCTTTTTCCTGCAGAGATGAGATTCCATGGCTCCAAAACGATGATCATGAATGAAATGGATGTTTATGGCAGCCTCTCCCCTGGTGGGTGGTTATTATTATTTTCTCACTGGTGGCTTGACATGGCCTTGGTGACGAGAGACCCAGTGTTTCGGACGCAGTGACCACACTCTATCCTCTCTCGGTCAGGATGATTGAAGAGTGCAATACTGATCCTCGGTTATCCGGCAATTAGCGGTGCACCTTTCCAATAGAGGGGCATATTGGATTTTGTATCGTACGAGTGGGAAATGACATGCCGTATTCAACACATCTACGCTGGCAAAGGGGGATGTTTGCGTGTGTCGCCCGCTCGAGTGATATTGCTAAACGAGACGTGAGGTACTACTACGATGGCCACGTGGGTGTGGGTGGGTTTATGCCCAAGGCTGACCCGATCTGTGTCACAGTTCAGCTTGTTACCTACCGCTGGGAAAGCGAGCGACAAGCGTCGAGCAAACGTTTCGGGAAAAGCCGGACAGAGCCCGACGAAAAGAGCTGTAGCGCTACCCCGAGCGGAGGACTTACGTAGGCTCCCACCAATCACACCGATATGATGGGTGGCTTTGGCGTTCCGCTGTCGTCTACTTGTTCGGGAGCGTAGACGCCCGTCCGCGCCAACTTGCTGGCTCTCACCGTGCGCGCGGAGTACAACGTTGAATGAAGCAAATCGCGGAGATTGAATGCCCCACAACTCGAAGCTGCGAGCAGGCCGAAGACATCTTATCCGATGTGCTCACGATCATGGGGGGTGAGACAGTCGAGGACCCGGGGCACGTTCAGTACGGCCCCTTGAGACTCACAGTGGCTCCCAAGGTGAATCTATCATCGATATGTTGGCTGTCTCACGTCCAAGATAGAATTAACATTTTTTCTCTTTGATGTAGGAGGGAAAGGTGGGTCGTCCCGGTTTACTCGATAACGGTACATGACACACCCATTCAAGGCGAACACGTTGCTTGCGGATCACCTCTTCTCGCCTGCACTCGTCCTTGCTGAGCTGATCGAGCTGGGCGTCCTCCCGGTGTCCGGTCGCCGGAGTAAGCGATCACCAAGGACGTTTGTGCGGTGTCTTGTTTATTGACCAGTTTAGTCGTAGAGCTCGGCGCGGGATGCGCACTGCCATCCCTACTCGCGGCAACGATGCCCCATCCCCCATCCCTGATCGTCACGACCGATTACCCAGATGAAGGTATCCTCGGAAACCTCGCAGCCAACGTCGAGCGAAACAAGGCGCATTATCGTGCGCCTTGTGAGGTCCATTGCATTGGGTACGAATGGGGAACGGACACTGCCCTGTTGTACGTCGATTCATTGCCTCGATTTACTCTTCTTCCTTGGTGATCGTTTGCCTAGGACCCTTTTGCAACGCGACAGCACGTTGCGGGGTTATGACCTCGTGATCATGTCAGATTTATTGCACTTTGACACATCGCACGGGGTGCTCGTCAGCGCGCTTACATCGCTGCTCGCCAAGTCTGAGCACGCGCGGGTCTATCTCGCAGCGGGAAAGTACACTGCTCCGCACGTGTGCGGCCACTTTCTGGACCTGGGTGCGGATGCTGGGCTGACGTGGCAGGAGGGCACGGGGCAGCATGACGACACCTGGAAAGGTGCGATAGTAAGGGGGCTCGACGCTGCGCAACTGGGTGCCCGAAAGCAGATGTGTCGATGGCGGGTTGGCCGGTGGAGCAGTGGAGCAGTGGAGTCTTGTTGAGCATATGAAGATCGTACGCCCTGCGTCATTTGGACACCGTTTGTTGATTTCATTCGGTGGGTCCATACGCCCATGTTTTTCCTGGGGTGCACTGATAGGCACGTTCAAATCGACGCAAGATTTTCTCGATCATCATGTGCCCAACATGCCACTCACATGCTGTCGAGACGCAGCACCGAATTTGAGCATCATTCAGGTGGCGTACGGAGACATGTCGTATAACATCATCCCCAGAACCAATATCCTCGCATGAATTGGCGTCCTCATGACCCGGGTGTTGTGAGCCGAGCAGCTGGGAAGCTAGTACTCGTACGTGCAAATATCGCCGCGACTGTATTGAACACTTCTCACCCTCTCGTAATGGGGGAACGGATCGCGCCCATGGGCCTCGCTGCCGAACAGTGTCCATAAAGGATTCCGCAACCGGCGTGGCTGTCTTTTGCGGGGCCATGTCACACGGGCCATGTCACACGAGTGAGACATGTTGAAATATGGGGGTGCGCAATCCCGCGCTGGGGTATGTGGTCCACTATGCACAAATGCTGCTAATCTGTCAAGCAACGTTAGCAAAAGACACGGCTGAGACATTCCATGCTGTAAGACATATTTTGATAGACCGGCTCGCTTAGCAACGACAAGGTTGCTAAACTGCCGTTCATTTCGTTTGCTCGAGGGCACTTTACCGCGTATGCATTTTGCGTCATGGCACAAGCTCAAGGTTCAGTGAACATGCAGCACAGGGTTGTGCCGGGACTCGGGCACTCCATCGACCAATGAGGATCATCATCCCCCCGGAGGTTATAATCCCACGTGACTTTTGATGTGCGCCGTGCTGACGGTTAGCTTTTGAAGAGGGTCATCTGGAACCCATTCAAAATGAAAACACTCGTAGCTGGTGTTGCAGTCACATTGGATGGGCGTGCATGATCAGCAAACGCGTACACGAATGGACGTATACTGCATGGATAAACCTTGTTCCTGTCTATCCTGAATTTGCACGTCCTCACCACAGCGGCCCCCCGGTATGAGACCGCGCCCACAAACGTCCGGTGTCCGCGAATCCGCGATATCCCCGCGCCAACGTTTTTGGAAGGAGGCGTCACATGTTACCCGGTGGCCACCTGAAAAACCTTG
Source organism: Xerocomus brunneocitrinus (assembly GCA_038093375.1). NCBI lineage: Eukaryota > Fungi > Basidiomycota > Agaricomycetes > Boletales > Boletaceae > Xerocomus > Xerocomus brunneocitrinus. The sequence goes on along the minus strand of JBBPSB010000026.1, from coordinate 44,222 downwards.
CGGTATGCCGATGCTGCCCCTCATCATGCACAGGAAGGGCGGTGGCGCACGTTATCAGGCAACGTTTTCCCAGCACTATCTTGTTTTTGTTTTAGCGTCAACTTGGCATTCCGGCAGACATCGTAAAGAAAGTGTCTTGTCTTGAGCGGCCCTGTTGCAATGGCACAACCTTGTTGTAGCGGATCAAATGGTTTTCCATAATCGTTCATCTCCGAGTCGAAAAGCAAAAAAAAGTGCGGCGTAGGATGCTCAGTTTTCAGCACAGGTACGGATTCTTAATTTCCCATCGTTCTCGCCGTTTTAAATCACAAATGTGTGCTAGGTCGTAACGTGACATATATCCGTCTATGCGGATATGATTGATCGTCGCCGTCGTCTAATGGACCGTGCGCACGCTCTGTCTAGATCTCAGATACTGAAGCACCTTTTTCTGTCGTCCGCGGATCCGGCCTGTGCAAGCTAGCTACAATTTGCTCCGATGATCGGACCAAGGGGCGATGGCCAATGTTCGGGTGGATCTGCAGCACGTACAGGTATGTGTAACCCCCCCAGCGTTTCTAAATGTGTCATCAACTGGACGTAGCTTACTTGCATGTGGCAACCAAGACGTTCATCGTGGGGATGGCGTCGGGGGAACGCACGTCTACGTTCCGAGACACGTTTATTACACCCGCGGCGTGTCTCGAGTTCGCAAAGAACGTTGGCCGTGAGTGTACGATGCGTGACTTCCGGCCACGGATGGATGCTGTCAGCGCGATGGTGTCCATACCGGGCGGGGAGATAAGGTCGTGATCCGTTGAGATTCTACTTATCGCAAAAAGTGAGCCAGGTTTCCTTAGCGGTCTGACGCGGGCACGGGGCGCCCAGGAAATATGCGGGCGATGACGCCCCCGGCGACGGCATCGACCGAATCTATATCGACACAAAGAGACGCTGGCTGTGTGGCGTCTGATGACAATGGTAAGCGCAGGGGCTTGTGGCGGAAAGGGGGTGGAAGAAAGAAGAGATTCTGTTGTACCTGTCTCCAACGACTTGCTCGCAGACGCGATTGTGGATTTGACTGTTGAGCTTACTTTTTTGAGTGGGGATCGCGAGCCTCTCTGGGTGGCATCGAGTGCCAGGACGACCTGTGTGATCTTGGGTAGATCTACCTGGAGGTCCGCGGAAGATTCACGTGTGCGACGCGTACCACATGGATATCTTGCGATGTGGACGGAGTCGGAGCAGCCGGGACGATCAGCGTGGACTTGATCTGGGGCGGTGGGATTGTGGCGAAAAGTAGATAACTCCGATGCTTTATTGCGATGGCGTGATTAAGAATACGGACGCGAGGGACGTCTGGATGAAGGGTGGACTGTATTGCGGGTCGTGCAGGGATGTCTGATTGTGCAAGCACGAGTAGCACTGACATGTGGAGGTGGGGCAGAAGGAGAGAAGATCTGAAAAGGGGGGATGAAAAAAGCGAATCTGAGGGGGCACATGGATCGCGAGGCACGTCGCGAGGGAGAGTAAGCGCGACAGCACGATGAGCGCCGGACCACCGGGAAGAAGACGCTGGCCGAGTGAACGTGGATTGCGAGTGGTTCGGCGGATCACAATCGATACAGTGTGCCGGGGGAGGCTGGGAATACCCTCTGCCGCACTGGATACGAGTGTTGTATGTGGATGGAAGAAGTGTGGGTGTTTGTCTGGAACGGAAGATCTGGACAGAGAGATCTAAAGCAAAGATGGGCACAATGCACGACGTAGTAGCAAGCTGATATTCGGGTTAATGTCCGACAGGCTATGCTCGGGGCATGTCTGCAGTACGAAGTAGGGTATGACGGATTGCATATGAATTCGACAAATTGGGTCAGCAAGATGGCACTTATCTTACATACAAGAGCATGCGGGGGCAGGGTGAGGAAATATCCAAAGATAGAACGACAAATAGAAAGAATGGGGGGGTGATAGAGGCAGACAAGGAATGGGGGGGGGGTGCAAAAAATCAAATAGAGGAGAGACGGCCTGCAGGTCGAGGCAATGAATGAAGTTGGGACACACGCCGAACGCCAGAGAACATCTCCTGCGACACGAGGACAGTCACACACGCTCGAACGTGGGCTTGACTTGGCTGGAGTTAGACCAGCTGGAGCAGGAGGGAAAGTTCCTCTCGGCCTCTCGGGTGTATTTCCTAAAAAGGCAGGTATCCCGGACAATGGTGAATCCTGATGAGAAGCTTTCCATATAAGGAAATTGAGACTCATCAGAGGGGGTCTTGATGGAATAAAAGTACATTGCGATATGTATTTAACCTTTCTTTCCCCCCCCCGGCAGAGAATTAAATTGTTTCTCCTGTAGGTAATTATTTTTTGACTAGTGCCTGTTTTTCGAAATGCCATCAGATTCAGTTCTCTCAGATCCAGCGTGTCTTGATCCCCTGCTCAAAACAGTTTGCCCGAATGGATGCAATTTCATCTCTGATCCTCGACCATCTTTATAACCTGCTCCCCGTCCTGGTCTTCCTCTCCCCCGTCCCCGTCCACTCCCCTCCTCGACCTCGAAGTCCTCCTCCTCCTCCCGATCATCCTTGATGTCGCTGGATCACTTCCCTATCTTTACCGAGCGTCGTTTCCAACCCAGCGACAGACACCAGTTCACCTCCCACGATCACATCATCCACTCCCCTTCCTCCTGGTCATACTCCTCCAGGGCTTCCCCAGACGCCAGCTCTCCCTTCAACAACCACATCCCCGCGTCCTGGAACACTCCCCAGTACACGGCGTGGAACACACCCTCTGTCGCGTATTCCTCGCCCCCCCCTCCCTCCCCTCCCCCTCCCTATGTCGCGCTAAGCTCGACTTACCGTCACTCTCCGTTCTCCCTCCTCCATCACACAGATTGCCAACCATCGTCCTCCCGTCCTTTCATTTCCTCTATACATCCCTCCCTCGCTTCCTCTTTATCGCCATCCGTCGCTTGCACAACTAACCCAAAGTATGACTCTCATCCATGGGGCGATGGGCTCTACACGATCGACGATCCGGAAACCGCATCAAACTCCGAAAGGCCCGCAAGCAGTGTGGCTACATCCCCTTCTGCACGCGCTTCTTCCATCGCTTCTTCTGCCAGCATCCATCCAGTAAAAGTAGAGCCCGAGGACGCAGTCACCGCTGACTGCTTCGTCATGGAATTCTCTGCCTCAACACCCGCCGCACAGGCCAGCAGTTCCCTCGCTCCTCCGACAGAGGTCCCCCTCCGCGCCACCCAAGCCAGCAAGGCCATGCGCAAGATGATGGGTGTCTTCCGCCTCAATCCTTTTTCCATGCACGAGAGTGCCGGTCAGCCCACAACCACCTGGACAGGTGAGGAAGCCGGCCCCCTTGAGGAGGAACCACAAATGTTCGAGTTCCAACTTGACGTGCCAGGATATGAACGTGCAGCCAGTGATCCCGTACAGCCCCTACCTCCTGCCTCCTCAAGCAAGTTCGACGGCGACTTTGACGGCTCCGCACACTGGGCGGAATGCAGTGAACCCCCCCTACATTATCCGACCGCCTCACACCCGGGTTGGCTCGGAAATGACTCCCCGGCGTCTTATACATTGCCCTCCTTGCGACCATACAGCCCACATCTCCTCCACTCCCCGTCCTCGCCCTCTTGCTCGCCGCGCAGAACGCCTCTGGACAACCTCTCGTCAGAGGTAAGTCTGTTCTGGATTCCTCGTCAAGTCCCATTGACGTAAGTGTACAGTACGCTTCACCATATACGTTACCCGTGCCGAGTAGCTGCGCTACTTCTATCGACAACCTGCCGAGCATCTCTACCATGGCTCGTCGGTGGTCAAATGCAACAAACCTCCAGCACCCGTTCATGATATAGACTTGCAGCAATACTACCTGTGAGCATCCACTGCAGATAATTGTCAGAAGTCTTGTCATTCGTGCATCGTCATACCCCTCTCTGTTGTTTCTTTTTTTCCTGCAGCGCACGAGTCAGCGCCTTTGGGGGTTTTTACTGCCATCCGTCTTGATGTCTTGGCTCTCTGATTTCTTGGGTAATCTGTCATTATGGACAAACCGCATCCGATAAAGGTCCTCGCTCGACGGGTTGGAAACGCATGTAGTACTATACAGCAAGTCATTACATACAGTACCTAGGCATCCTGTTTGCATTTTTTACATCACGTTGTCCATCATGCTGATTGCACGTCGCGTCCGCAGATCCAACATGTTCTGTCACTGCGATATTCAGTCATATTACATCAGCAAGTGAGGTGCCTTGACGGAAATGGAAGGAGTTTCCGACAAAGATAAAATCGTTATCAAGGGCGTTATGTTAGCGTGCTCCCGGTTAGATAAAGTCCGCACTGGATTCGCCATCAACGGCGATATCACCCGTAACGATGGCCGTATGATCAAACCCTCTGCAGAACAATCGCGGTCCTTTGTTGCATTGTTCGGATTCGCCATCACATCAGCGCGTCGTGCCGAGGTGAGCGCTTTTCACCAGGGGACGCGGGTATCATGGATTATGGCATTTTTTTTCAAGACTTCTTTGCGTCGTGATGTCTCCGTGCCTAGACCACGGCCGGACTGCGGTGCGCCCAGCGCCCACCGCGCTATGATACAAAAACAGACAGCGACGATCCATGACGTAGACCAAACGTACTTAGCGTTCTGGTCCCGAGACATGATCGTTTCAAGGACATGTCATATGACAGAGACACATTCGTCAGTTGCATCGTTGCACACCCAAAAGTAGATTCAAGATTCCTCCTATGACGAACCGAAGCGATTCATCAATCCAGGGTCGAGCGCGATGCAGATAGAGGGGTCAATGGGGCGCAAATGCCATCGTGGCACCAGCACGCCCCTTGCTTGACCCTAAAACCTTGCTCGCAAGACACCCCATTTTCGTTTATACGTGGATGTGACTGGGTAATCTGGAGATAAAATACCATATCACCGACCTGCGATGGCTCCATATGGGTCGTCGTCCGTATATATGGACTCTGCGAGCGGGGCTTGTCAATGCCATTCTGTCTGATCAAGATGAGTATGTAATGCATCGGGCCTTGTCCCAACAGATCCACCACGTGCCTCCTGCGCGTCATTGGGCGGCGACGCATTTCGGCTCATATGAAGGAGCCGACGAGACTTGGATGTCTCCACGAGATGGCGGGCAAGTACCGGCGTCACGCCCTTATCCCGACGTGGATGTATCATCTTCGGTATATTGCGAGTTGCGTGGGAGAGCGGGTCATGATCGTCGTCGACGGTTTTGGCAAGGTTCCAATTCTTCAGGGTCCGAGAAGGGGTTGCCGGGCGACTTTACGGCGGAGAATGAAGATTGTTGAATTTGATTATTCCCGTGAATATAACTCCAATGGGATCGTGGCGTATTGGGTCCGTAAATCATCGTGGGTGCATCGCAGACCAGCTGCAGTGCGTCGTGGCATTACTCGAGTGGTTCTCGACAGAACGCAACGAAGGAGACACCAAACAGGTAATTTATCCGCCACGTGTAGGATCTTGAAGTTAATTCTGTGATCATGACCGTCGTGCGTATAGCTCTTAACGGGACGTGGCGTATCGGATTCGTAAATCATTCGTGGGTGCAATGCAGATAGTTCCGGGTGCGTTGCTTCATTGCCCAGTGTTCTTTGAGACAACGAAAGAGACATCGGGATCAAACCTTTTCCGCCGATGGAGCGTTCGAGAACCACTTGAATGAAAAGAGCCAAGAAAACTGTCATCGAGAGTGAAAATTATGCGGGGGAAGTGTGCTTCCCTGTCACTCGTCGCCATTACATTGATTTGCGCCGTTCAGTTAAGTGCGACGTTATTATTACCAATAAATGCGACGTACAATAGAAATTTCTTCTTCGCCAATCAGCAACTGGACGTTGCCACGACGTTGATAATTACGACTGCGACCCTGTACAAGACTCCAAAGGCATGGTGAACGCACCCTTGAATACTATCTGATTTGAGCAACGAGGACTGCATGAAGGAGCTTAGATCCCCGTTTGGCTTGCCTTACATAGGTGATATGGGTATACGCCGTCGTGATTCGATGGCGTTGTTGAGGTTTAATTACATCGGATGAACACGGACCACGAGAGGTAACGCTATCAAGCATCAGTCACATTGCGGGTGCGAGGGGAAAGCTTGCTGGGAAACCAGAATAAAAAGGTGAGTGGCACGTCGAGTGTTGGAGACGTGATTGAGGCATACAGAGGGATTAACTAGAGGTGATGTGATGTCTTAAAATTGAATCATGTTATTCACGGTAAAAATATTTCTGTCCACGGTGGTGCTTGGGTTCGGATTTGTGGAGCTGGCGTACGTTAGGCAATACGAAAAGTCAAATGTCAGTTCAAACATTCTTGAACGGTCGATTAAAGGACCAGACGTACGTTTTGTAGCACCCGCACAAACTGCATTTCACGAGGGAAAAAAAACGGAGGCCGGAGTCGTCAATCCACGCATAATGGGACCCACACGTCCTCACATGTCAAAACACAAGCGATTACGAATGTCAACGAGAAAAACCTAGTGAATGTCAACGCCGTACAAAGTGCGAAACGTACAGGGCGCACCGCACTTGCGGATCGACCATCTCAGTGGCCTGAGGCCTGAAGATCAAGGAGCTGATTTGTTGCGGAGCAAGGAGGTTTTCACGGCCCGACTGCCAGTGCCCACGTGCGTGCCTCATGAACCGAAGCTACGCTCGAACAGTACTAGTCTTATAATAATACCTTACCCTCTACCTTTGATGATGTCGATGATGGTCCATGGTCGGCGAAGAAGCATCGACGTCGGCGGTTTAGCGCTCGCACTCAAAAACTAGGGCTTGGGACACGGGGCTCGTCAACTTCGGTCCCGATCACCTGCACGGTCTATGCTTGACCTTCCGATTCGTCTGTCGTAGTATGCAGATCCGGTCGATGGGGTTGCGGAGACATCGATCGTGGCAGAGCAGAAATGTTCGCCGTCTGGGTGGTCGTATCCACGAGGTGCCACTCCCACTTGGTGTTCCCCCGCTACACTTTCAAACCCACCTCTTTCGACAACGAAGACGCGGCAACACCGTACAGCTAAGCACAACAAGGAGAGACCTGGTGCGCCCATTTTGAACAAGAGAATTGCACTGCTCTCCTAATTCCAGTCCTAGCTACGCAGAGTCCCACGAAATGTCAGACGGCACACCGCTGCCGGGCTCATACGACGTGAGAGAACATAAGACGTGTCTTGTCAACGACGCTGAGTCGGTGCATTCGGAGGGGCATGTACTTACATGTTGTGCCCGCGAGATGGTGCCAAGATCCCCGTTTTCCTACGATGTACTTATCAAGAAGCGATTCATACACGCCCAGTGTGAACAAGTCCCGAGCTCCGAGTTAAGCGTCGACGCAGACATCCCACGATGCATCGAGAAGCAATTCATAAGCACTCGGAATTGAGCGCGACGCACATAAGGAGGTCCATGTGGGGCGCAAATTTTATCGTGGCGTGATGCAACCCTGCATGCCCCAAAGCGTCTGGCCTTCAGGTCCTGCTCGGAAGGACCATTTCATTAATACCGTTGCCTTGACTGTGCAGTCTAGAGATAGACGCCATATTTTCGACGTGACAGCGGAAATTGCTGTCAGTGTAAGTAGCTAGCTGCGAGTGAGAACTTATCAGCGTCATGATCCACGAGAACAAAAACAGCATCGTGTATGATGGAATGCATCAGACTGTCCCGAGAGCGTCATTTCGGCTCACGTCTGCAAGGCCCCGTCGTCACGAGGTGCGCTACTTGTACTCGGTCCCATTGAAGTCGCTAGCAGGAGCTGTCTGCGGCCGAATTCCCGTACGCCAACGTGGGCGCGTCAGGGGCATTGGCTCCGGTGAGCCAAATGTAGACACATGGAACATCCCCGTCGGCATCACGCGATATGCGCGGGCGGAGGGTATGGGATGTGATAGAAGTGGATGGTTTTGGCAAGGTCACCGACCTTGTTCTAGGTCCATTTTGCTGGGTATTTGTGCAGCGGAGAATGGATGATGGCATCAGCCTTGTGACCGCACTACCGCAAATATTCTTGCTTACCGCGTGGCGTCAAAGTAGTGAGCCCGAATCTGTAATTGTGCTGCGCGCAAACTGTCTGGGCGTAACGTTGCTGTTTGTCTTCAGGGAATGATGACGGAGACGACAAGGAAGCAATCCATATGTTCATTCGCGGGGAAACTTATGAAAACGATCGAGACCCCCCGAATGAAAAGAACCCAGACTCTGATAGAGGTCTTCGACCAGGGTGACCATTATGTGGGCGAGGTAAGCTTTGTGTTACTCGGTACGAGCACGTTGGTTTACGCCGTGCGGATCCTCTCTGGAGTGAGATACTCTTGCAAGATGCGGGGCCATGCTGCTCGTCGCCAGCTCGTTGGTACGGTTTCGGCGTTCTCGGTATGTGATGCGCAAAAGCGAGGAAGAATTCCTTGGCCAGTGGACTTTGCCGACTCGAAGTTGATCAATACAAATTACGACCGGACTTTGTCCAAGCATGGTAAACAGGCCCTGAAGGCTATCCAGTCGGAGAGCAGAATCATGGGAAGGAGATTAGGTCCCCGTTTGCATATATTGATAACTTGGTAACGGCATTAGTTTTAGCTCGAATGCAGTAGGGACCGCAAGAGATAACCCTATCATCCAATAGTGCTTTCCGAGTGTTCCCAGCCCTACACTGAATATCATTTCACGACACAAAACAAGGGCGATAAGGCAAAAAAGAAGGGGGGTCAAGAAAGACAAGTCGGGGCCCTTCTCCGAGTTGACTGCGGTGAGCGGCAGGGGTTGCCAATGTGCATAATCACATCTTCTCCCGGCCACGGATGACAGTCGATGGTTTCAGGCAAAACTTGGTATGTAGTTTGAGTACAAAAATGAGAGACGTATTGGGCGCACACACTTCCGCATTGACTGTCTCAGCACCGAGCGTTGGAGAGGCAGGAGGTTTCACGGCCCGACTTCCGGCATTGTTACGAAAAAGGAAAAATTGCCACGCGAGTGCCACGAGAGCCGAGAAGTGTGTCAGTCAACCACGCGAGCGTCGAGATCATCCATCCAACGCTCAAACTCGTAACACCCTCCTCCAGAGCTTACTCTGGATCTCTCCTCAACATTATCCGCTTGAATACCCATTTTAATGCTCGATAACGACGAGCTCATCCACGGTCGGCGAAGGAGCATCGACGTCGGCGGTTTAGCGCTCGCACTCGAAAACCAGGGTTTGGGACATGGCTGGGGCAGTTGGGAACAAGTCCAGCATGGAGAGACTCGGTGCGCCCATTTTCAACAAAAAATCGCACTACTCTCCTAATTCCCGCCCTAGCTACGCAGAATTGCTCTACGAGATGTATACCCAGACGCACACCACCGTCACTCACCACGATACGGATCCGTACGAGCCCTCTACAACTTCCGTTACTCCCGTAGCTTACTCTTTTTTCTAGGTCTCCGATCGAGATCCCTCCAGAAACTCGCGCACGATTAATTCGTGGTCTTGATAGCTGGCACTTCGAACCTCACAAACTACCAGACGAAGAGGTCTTATTCTGTGCGCAAATTCTGTTTGAGAGTTTGTTTCAGATAGAAAACATGCAGGATGACACGGAAGTGTCTCTCAGTTAGTGTCATACGTCTGTTACGTTTCAGATCTCACCTCATGCATGATTGACACAGATGACATATCTATCTTTCTGAAGCACCTCCGACGTCTGTATTGCGGACACAATTCTTATCATAATTTTCAACACGCACTGGACGTCCTGCAAGCATGTCAGGCCTTTCTCTGCGCTGCAGGCATCATTCCTCCGACCTCTAGGCTCCTCAGCCGCGATGTCCACCCATGGCGACCGGATAAGAAGCAAAACGGTCTGGTATCCAGCCTTAGAAATATGGATCTCTTTACCCTTGCCATCGCGGCCATCGGCCATGATGTCGGTCATCCTGGTTTCACAAACATGTTTATGGTCAGTGATTGCGTGACAGGAACCCGCCAACCCGTGATTGACGCTCTATACCCTAGAAAAATGCAGATGCACCGCTGTCGACTGTGTTTGATGGAAAATCAGCATTGGAGCATATGCATTATGCAATTCTCATCAAAGTTATTCGTCACCATGGACTCGCTAATCTGCTCGATCGACCGAATGGACAAGTGTTCCGAAAGGCTCTTGCCGGAATTGTCCTCGCAACCGATATGGGTGTTCACTTTGAATTCATGAAGAATTTTGCACTCCTCGTAGCCGGCAAGGACTACCCTTTGAGTTACCGCAAGTTGCTGTTGTGTCAGGCACTCATCAAGTGTGCTGATATCAGCAATCCCGTAAGTTTACCTGATCTCCTCCGACGTGCTTCGTTCATCAGATGTCAGAGTCGACCACCGGGAGTGTCGCGTTACTGGGCAAATGCGTTGATGGCGGAATGGAACTGCCAAGCATCCTTAGAGAGGCTGTGGCAATTGCCGCCCTCCGTGCAACCCTCGGAAACGCCTCTAGCCCAAGTCCGAGGACAGATTTTCTTCATTAGTAGGTTTGCGAAGCCACTTCTCGACATCACCTCCAAGTGCATCCCAGGTCAGGAACCATACCGTGATCTACATCCGTAATGATGCTTATCGTGATTTCAGGGATGCAAAAGTTCGCCGATCAATGTGCCTCGAACCTCGCCATGTGGGAGGCCCGGAGCCATGAACTGACGTCTGCAGAAGAAGTGGATACCCCATCCCCTAAGACCGCCGCACCCTCCAGATCACCGTCCGACTATCTCACCTCATTCCCTCTCGCATTACCTACCTTTGTCCTAAGCTGTCAGGATGAGCAGCATCCGACCGGGGAGTGGCACACGTATTCGCCTTCTTCACCCATCTCCTCCTCATCCTCTGAGGCGACACCCGACAATCTGCTCGGGGACCAACCTTCGCCGCCTGCATCGCCTTCGCCATCTATCGGATCAGCATCGTTTGTCCTCGCCCCTCGATCCTCGTCGTCCAGCCTCCGGACAAACTCCTCTACAAGCGACGCGGCGGCGGCGATGTGGGCCGCGTACGAAGCCGGCGTACGCAAAAAGCGAAGTTTCTCTAGCCGATATTCGTGGACCGCCGATCTGAGCCCGGTGTCCTCCATTACGAACATTCATACCGCCGCCACGCCCAAGGCGGTCCATACCACGCATGCTGATACCCCCTTTGCCATGGTCGTCGTGGCTGCCTCTCCCAAGGAGGCAAAACCGACTGTGGGCTCGGTGCAATGACAATGGAATGTATGATACGATCATACGATGATGTACGTACATGTCTTATCGCTCGGCATTTGTAGGCCGCGGTGCGTTTTCATGTCGATCGGGGATGGGCCTTTCTTCGTTACTTTCTTGCAACTTAAACTCAACAATCATCCAGATATTTTCTCTTTCACGCGTCACGTTTGTTTCTGGCATTCATTTGGTTTTGTCCTCCTCTTGTTGTTTTGCATAGGATGTTTTGCGTTCTCCTTGGTCCATCACGTCAATGTATCATGCCAACATTTGAATGATAACGTATCATGAACCACACTTATAATACTATACAGTGCGACCAGCAACGTAGCAAGGGTGCAACAGAAACGTTTACGTGGTCTTCCCCTCGACCTTGCCCAGAAACTGGAGGAGCGCCTCGATCACTTGCTCAGGCATCTCCTGCTGTACCCAGTGCCCCGCACCCTCGATCAACACCACATCCTCGCGTTGCATGTTCCAGTAATGTATCATGGCTTCCAGCGCACCCGGTTTCTGGTACAACCCCCAGTCTCGTGCGCCCGAGATGAACGCCGCAGGCGTGCATACCCTCCGCCCCGCGAGCGCGATCAGCTCGTCCACGCGCGCCGCTGGCGGGGGCGAGAGCATGCTCCGGTAGTAATTGAGCCCGCCCTGGAAGCCGGTGCGGGCAAACTCGGCAGCGTACACCCGCCCCGCATCCGCGTCCTCGGGGGGCCACGTAAACGCGGGGTGTCCGTGCGCATGCCGCGATATGATCTGGTGCATGTTCTCGTGAGCGGGCATGACGTAGTATTCGGGGAGCGTTGCGAGATCGTGGGCGATCGCGGCGATCGATGGGGGATTCAACGCGGAGGGGAGCGGGTGCGCTGTGTTTCCAGGCCATGTGCCGCTCTTGATGTGGTAGTAGCTGCCGAGAAAGGTGTAGAGATCCTCAGGACCATGTCCGAGGAGGTCTCTGTTGGCGTCGCGGGTCGAAAAGTAGCCGGTGTAGTGCTTTCGGGGGGGTGTAAGTGTCGCGAGGGCTGCGGAGATTGCCTGAACGAGTGTCGTGAGAGGCGTGTCATTGGCGTCAGTTCCGTCCCCACGGTGGGGCGGGTGGGGTTGCGGCTGTTCTACCCCAGTAAAAGGGGCGCTCATGAAGACAACGGACTGGAAGAGTTCTGGGCGAAGGATGACGCAGTGACCGGCGACGATGGACCCAAAGTCATGGCCAACGAGCATGGAGACAGAGTTGTGCCCGAGGGCCTTGACGAGGGAACAGACGTCTTCGGCGATGTTAAGGAGGTGAAACGGTGCTACGGGGTCGTCATACTGGATCTGCTTAGGGGTGCTGTCTTGCGTGACAGTGCGTCCGTAACCTCGTAAATCTGGTGCAACGACATGATAGCCTCCGCCGGCTAGAGAAAGAGGGGCGAGGATTTTACGCCAAGAGAACGCGAGTTCTGGGAAGCCGTGCAACAGCAGGATCAAGGGAAGTGATGTGGGCTCGCTCGCGATAGATGGAAAGGCCTCGATCAAGTGCGTTCGTAAGCCATCCCGTTCATCAAGGGTTACCATGCGCGAATCGAGTGTACATCTCGGTTGATGTTGAATCAAGTCTTGCAAACGGTGCAGGTCCATGGCTGCGCCTATGGTGGGGGTTTGGATGTGCTGCGGGGTGTGAAGTAGGCAGTGTACGAATGTGGATATCTGAAACTAATATCCCCTTGTTAGCGCTGTTGCCGGAAAAGCGTGCAGGGTTCAACGTGCAAGGCAAGATATACGTACATGAGCAGGCAGCCCGGTAGCTCATGTTGCGAGTATCTCGAGGCAAGGTTCTGGACTGCAGACCCTTGTTAGATATGAGGAGGTCGTTTGTCTGCGCACTTCATTTTTCCAATAGACATCCAAGTGGCGCCATGGGGTGCATATGGGCATTTATATCCTGGCACACCGGGGGCATACCTATCTTTAGATTTGAAGTCATTGATCATCAGTCATCAAGCCTATCGGCAATGTGGAGCCGCCTTGATTTCATCTGGAACACGCCCAAGTTCATGTAAGGAATACATAAATTAAGTGCCACTGGTGTTCTAGACTGGCCTTATCTCTTCGTCAACCGCCAGAGCTGAGGTGATTTAGCAGCACCTCGAGGCAATGCAAGACAAAAGATACCCACTCCAACTCCAACAAGCGGTGTCCAGACGGGCGATCAGCCCGTGTTGCAAATCAAATTGCAATCCCAATTAGGAAAGCAACAACGAATGTCGCCTGGCGGGCGCTTGTTTGGACGTGTTTGGCTTACCCTCGACCCAGCATGCTCTATTTAAACTGGCATTGTCGGGTGTCTTGTTCTTCTCCCATCTTCACCCCCTCCGTTGACGACCACTTCTTTCATCCTCCAAACCAACCGTACGTATCTGTACCCGCTGGCGGTGTCGCTTCTTACTTGCTCACCCTTCCCCTCCTCGTCCCAGGTCCTATAGTCCATCGCGATGTGTGGCATTTTTGGTTACTGCAACTTCTTGAAGGACAAGGTGTGTCTCTCACGTCTGATCATGCGCAGCATCCTTGGCAGATGTCACCGTCGTTATCTATCTCCCATATAGGCGCATTGCGACGCCGCATCCCCTGAGTTGCCTTATATAGCATCAATACTTTCGCCTCGTGTTTCTGATTGTCATGTTTTTAGACTCGCAAGGAACTCCTTGAAATCCTATGCAGCGGTCTTGCTCGTCAAGAGTATCGCGGTTACGACTCGGCTGGTCTCTGTATCGATGGTGGCAAACCAGGCGAGATCGTATATTTCAAGGAGGTCGGCAAAGTCGCTGGGCTGCGCAAGCGCATCGCCGAGTCCGACATCGATACCTCCAAGGTCTTCACGTCGCAGGTCTCCATTGCCCACACGCGTTGGGCCACCCATGGCCCCCCCTCCATTATAAACTGTCACCCCATTCGCGCCGGCACGAGCAATGAGTTCGTTATTGTCCACAACGGTATTGTTACCAACGCTGCCGCCCTCAGACAAGTTTTGCAGAGACGTGGATACAAGTTCGAGTCGGAAACCGACACTGAGGCCGTCGCTATTCTTACCAAATATGTCTGGGACTCGCAGCCCGATAAGCGTCTTACGTTCCCTGCATTGGTCAAGACTGTCCTCAAGGAGCTCGAGGGTTCGTTCGCCTTTGTCTTCAAGTCTGTCCATTTCCCCAATGAGATCGTCGTCGCTCGCCGTGGTTCGCCACTTCTGATTGGTGTCAAGACCGACAAGAAACTCAAGGTCGATTTCGTGGACGTCGAGTTTGCTGGTGCAGACGCCGATACCAAGGTAGTCGATTCTCGTAAGCATTGCTGTCCATATCAACATTGTGATCGATACTCACTAGTGCCACAGTTGAGCCACCTTCGTCCGCTACCTCTCGTCTGGCACCACCTTCCTCGGGCCCCAAGATCTCTCGCAGACAATCTCGGAACTTCATTTCCGAAGATGGTACCCCACAGCCGATCGAGTTCTTCATCGCCTCTGATGCCGCTGCTATTGTCGAGCACACGAAACGTGTCCTTTATCTCGAGGATGATGACATTGCACATGTTGCTGATGGTCAACTCCATATCCACCGCCTGCGCCGCGGAGAAGGCCAGCCTGATACCCCTGCCACACGCAGCATTGAAACTCTGGAGATTGAGATTGCTGCGATTATGAAGGGCAAGTTCGATCATTTTATGCAGAAGGAGATTTACGAGCAACCGGAATCCGTCGTGAATACCATGCGTGGACGTGTCAACTTTGACGATTTCAAAGTTACACTCGGTGGTCTTCGCTCATACCTCCACATTATTCGTCGTGGCCGTCGCATCGTCTTCTGTGCCTGTGGTACAAGTTACCACTCTGCTTTGGCGACGCGTGCTATCTTTGAGGAATTGACCGAGATTCCTGTCAGTGTTGAACTCGCCTCCGACTTCTTGGATCGCAAGACGCCAATCTTCCGTGATGACGTCTGTGTCTTTGTCAGCCAAAGCGGAGAGACAGCCGACACTATTCTTGCTCTGAGGTACTGCCTTGAGCGCGGCGCTCTTTGTGTTGGTGTTGTCAACACTGTTGGTTCAACTATTTCCCGTGAGACTCACTGCGGTGTCCACATTAATGCTGGACCCGAGATTGGTGTAGCCTCAACGAAGGTACGATCCCGCTCGTAAGATCAACTACTTTATTCTAAGCTTCTTCACAGGCATACACTTCTCAGTACATTGCATTGATGCTCATAGCGCTGCAGTTGTCTGAGGATCGTATATCTTTCACTCCCCGTCGTAATGCTATCATCGATGGCCTCCGAGCGCTCCCAGGGCAGATCAAGAGCGTTCTCGCTCTGGATTCAAGCCTCCGAGAACTCGCGACTGGCGTACTCGCCAACTCCCGCAGTCTACTGCTCATGGGCAGAGGATATCAGTAAGCAGGAGGTCGTAACATTGCGATGAACCGTGCTCACAAGTTATGTAGGCACGCCACTTGCTTGGAAGGAGCCTTGAAAATCAAGGAAATCAGCTACATGCACTCGGAGGGCATTCTCGCGGGTGAACTGAAACACGGTCCTCTGGCCTTGATCGATGAAAACATGCCCGTGATCATCATCATGACGCAGGATTCGCTGTACCCCAAGGTCCAATCAGCCTTTTCACAGATTACCGCTCGCAAAGCCCACCCCATCGTCGTCTGCAACGATGGTGATACCGACATCAAGCAGGGTGTCAAGACCATTCGCGTGCCGAAGACCGTCGATGTCCTTCAAGGGATTTTAAACATCATACCTTTGCAACTCCTCAGTTACCACTTGGCCATCAAGAATGGCTTCGATGTCGACTTCCCGAGGAACTTGTGAGTAAAAATATATTTGTTTATCGATGATCATTTACGCAATGTCGTGCAGGGCCAAGTCTGTCACCACCGAGTAAATCCGAGGTAGCTATCGCTTTCGTTCGCTCCCATGTATATCAGCAATACCATTCTGGACATTGAGATTTTACCACATGCTCTTCACGGACACGTTTCTGGTAGTCGAACATGGACGCTTTGGCATTTGACGGACAGTCTTGAATTTTTACTTCAGCTCGACAATGATTGCATTCTTGTACACGAATACTGCATCTCTTGACCATCGCTCTCGTGCTGGTCACGAGTGCGGTTCTACTACTACATCATGTCATCGATGTTGTAGATGAATGCAGTTTGTCAATCCTTCATCTTGGTGGTTATTCGAACAGATGTCCCTCTGAATGAAGTAAACAGCCCGATGTGCTTGACATACACTGAGCGAGTTTCGAGCTGGGGTTCCGAGCCTTCAGTCAAGTTGTCAGATCAGCGTTGGCAACTTTCTCGAGACAAAGCGCTCATTATCGGTCGACTGCACCGATGAGAGTCTACGTGCAGGGACATGTGTCTGCGTTGAGTGTCAGGAATCCGAACGATGAACGCTCGAGCAAACATTCGGATTCTAGAATGAGTCTGGGTAAGAAGTTTACGGTGGGTTAATATCGATCTCTGTGCAAGGGATTCAAAGATTGCGAATCCCTGGGTGGTGGGATGTTTGAAGTAGTCGAAAACGTAAAACACATGAAAATACGGCTGTTTGTGAACACCTGATGAACGATATGCACAAGTCTGTGGGAAGAAAAGCCACCCACTCTATCTTCTCTCCCTTATTCCTCCGGTTTCGGGCTTACCCTCGTTCTCCTTTGCCTTTTCTCTTACTGCCTGATCTCTCAAGAGCTCCCCTTCCCGCCTCCACTCTCTCTTCTCGAATGCGTCGTACTCTTCCTTTGCGTCTATCCACCGTTCCTGTACGTCCCTGACGTTCGCTGACATCGGTCCTGCGGCAGTCGTGAACAATGAGTACAGATTTGGCCGAGCGGACGCAGGTGCAGAACTCGAATCGACAGTGCCTTGTGGTGCGGGGGCGTCTTTGGGGGGAACGAAAATATAGCCGGTCGCGCGATCGATGACGCGCGATAAGTGTAACATCGAATTTTTGTCCTTTATAATACGGCAGTGCAATGAGAATCACACGAGTGAATGGATGGCAGCTTACCTCGACAGCGAGGGTCTCAAACCCAACGAGGCTGTAATCCTCGATCACAGATATCAATGCCATGTTCAGCGCGGTAAAACGCGGCGAAGTCGTATTCAACGCATTCTCTAGATAGGACAGATCTTGCACTTCGGCGTAAAAGTCGATGTTAAAGTCTGGGTGCATGTCAGGGTCCATACGTGCGTATGCAGAAACCAATGTACCGAGATCGCCATACTGAGATATGATGTCGATTTTTGAGAGCACGTTTATATGTGGCAACTCGAGCTGGAGCATGGTTCGAAGGGAGAGGAGGAGGACGGACACGTACTTGGCGGGGTCGGTGACGTAGTGGGCATCACACAGATGCACGGCTGCCAGCTGCATGGATCGCATCTCGTGCACGGTTTCACAGACAAGGGAGACACGTACCCGGAAATCGATCTTGGACAGTCTCTGGATGATGTGTTTCAGGGAGGCGTGGATCGTTCCTAGCTCGACCTGTCCGGGGATGTCGAACAGGACGTAGGCGTCAGGCCCGAGCTCGTTCAGTCTCGCTTCAAGCCAGTCGAAATTGGCTTCGAGGTATTCCATGCAATACAACATAGCGCCGTTTGGACCCAGTCCATAGGTATCCATCGCCTCTTGGAGGGTGATGAGCGACATGATGTCGATGGCACATGGATATGGAATGTTGTCGTTGGCGGGATCCAAGTTGACGATGGAAATGGGACGCTCGATGGCAGAGAATAGCTGATGTTTTCCGTAGCAATAAGTCGATTTGCCGCTTCCTGGAGCACCGCAGACGATCTCGCCGAATGGCATGTTTGCGGAGTGTGTCACAAATGGACCTTACTAGTAGGCAGAGTCGCAAAGTTGGTCCACAAGGATCCTCAATCTTTTACAATAAACCATCATCAAGACCATCGGCAATGAACAGCTCGCAGCGCAGCTGGCACTGGGTAGACTGGCCTCTCCACCAGGAGCCTCCAAGCCTTCAGCACACCAGGCGGAGTGCGAATATGAAGGGTAATTTGAAGTCCGCTGGTATGGCCATTTGCACTTTGCCTTGACTCTAATTTCTTTCACTGATCTCCAATATCGCTCGATGGCTCCGCTCAAGTCTAACAGACAGAAAAAAACCTACTCTGTATGCGTCTTTCTTTCCAGTAATTCGTTTCCATATTCAGCGCTCCGTTTCGTAGCGCCCTCGAGGCTCTGATGGTGCTTGGCTTCACGACCGTGCACCTTTCTCCTCGGCAAAAGGGAATAGTGCAATCGCAACAGTATCAATCGTCACCAACAATGTGCCGAATACAAAACTCGTCGTATCCAATTTGCATTACGAGATTACGCCTAAAGACTTGGTGGTGAGCCACGCGACCCATTGCCCACTTTTTTGGTTGCTCATTTTCCACAAGTCCATCTTTGGGCAGATAGGCACGCTCGTTCGCGAGCCACTGATCAGGGTACGATGATTCCGAATTCGAATGCACTCCGTCACTTCGATGCGCCCCGTCTGGTCACGTCGTGCTCCCAGTCACTGTGGTTAGAGTCGGGGTTTCGATGCCCACTTTTGCCTTTGGCTCTTCACTGGAAATGAACACCAGACTAAACCTGTGAAATCACCTTTTTGCTTTTAAAGTACGATCGCAGCGGTCGCTCGTCTGGTGTTGCCATCATCACGTACGAAAAGCCTGCGGAGGCGTCCCACGCCAAAAAAGAATTTGAGGGTAAACTCGCAAAAGGTTTGTGTCCGAGAGTTGCGTTGGGCGAGGCGCTGAGCTAATTTTTAGGACAACCGATGGAAATCGCGTTTGACACTGCTCCACTTCGACGTGTTCGGTCTGCAAGTATGCCTGGCATGTCGACAGCTTCGTTGCTAAACAGGATCGAACGACCTTCCCTTGTGGAGCGTTTGGCAGGTGCCGATGACTTGAGACACTCGACAACGTACGTACCGCCGCAGCATTATATGCCAAGGTGTGCTAAAGTATCTTGCATGCAGTGGACCGATTCGCGCGAGAGCACCCCGGTCTGCAAGAGGCCCCGCCCCACCTAGATCAAAGGGTGGACGACCAACGCGCCCAAAGGTCAAAACTGCAGAGGAGTTGGACAAAGAGTTGGATGTGTTTATGGCGGATGATGGCAAGGACGTCCCCGTTGATTCGGAGTCCAAGGCTGTGGTACCTGCCGCTGCGTTGCAGGATGTAGAAATGGCGTAAAGTAATTGATGATGATATTTTATGTAGTTTATGGTTATGCATGTATGCGGTCCACTTTACTTAACTCAGATTTGACGTGACGCGACGGCTTTGACTCGATCTTGCATGATGCACCGGTGCTTGAACATCGTCGAGGTACAAAGATCCATCTTCCGTGAGGTCCACTCCCAATCAAAGGGCCACGCAATTCTAGCCAGACTCGCGCGCACTTGCCGCGCCTTTAATAGCGCTGCTCTTGATTCTTTATGGGCGACATTGGATTCATTCGTGTATCTCGTCCAGTGTCTTCCTCGGGACCTATGGAAGATAGAAGGCGTCGACAGAAGGCTGGTACGCCCGTGCCTTCTTCAGCTATCATCCGGACTGATCTGGTCCCAGACGTTCCAAAGACCCATGTCACTGAGAGACTGGGACATCTTCTATAGATATTCCTCTCGGATACGCACTCTGGGTCGATCTTTCATGCCGGAATATCTGGCTCAAACCCTGAATCTCGGTGACGACGTCATTTTTGCGCTCTCCAATCCTCCAACCTACGGTCCTCTTGTCCCGTACCTCAAGACACTTTACTGGGATAAACCAAACAGAAAGTATGCGTCGCTCCTGCGTCTGCTATTGACGCCTTGTCTTGTCAACCTCTCGCTCTCCTTTTGTGCTCTGCGCACCCCTGAAGTCTCGATCTTGGCCTCCATTGGTACAGTATGTCCCTCACTAAAAAGTCTTCGCATCGCCTCGCCTAAAGCGTTCGCCAACCTCCTCGATGCCAGAGGCGAAAAGATCTTGTCTGAGGCACTCTTGTACCTGCATTCATTGGAATCGCTCACGTGCCCCGCGCTCGACGAAGCCGCGATCGTTCACCTTTCTCACCTTTCCCATTTGGTCGATCTCTCACTGGAGCTCCAACTCGATTTCCAATTGGAGAAAGTGAGGCCCTTTATGAAACCGCCCGCGTTCGCGTCCATCCAGTCATTCAGGGTGCATGCCAACGCACTTTCGACCTTGACGTCATTCTTGGAACCCATGTCCCTCAAGCCACACACCGTGTCGTTTGTCGTGGCGAATACGCCCACCCCGGACGCGCTCCGTCTTTTTTTCTTCGCCCTGGTCAGTGCATGCGGCTCAGAGAAGCTCACCCGTATTTCGTTGACCACATCCAACGAACGCCAAAGCGGCGTGGCATCCCAGCAAATCACGCTCTCCATGTTCCAGCCCCTTCTCGCGTTGCCCAACATACAACAATTTGAATTCGACGCGCCGTGCGATATCGCGTTCGGCGACAACGCGATCACGACGCTGACCAAACACTGGCCCAAGCTGACCATGCTCTCGATCAACGCGAAATGCGGGTGGGGTATCACGTCCCGCGTGACCCCCAAAGGCCTGACCACGCTCCTTTCCCACTGCCCAGCTCTCTCCGAATTCGCGCTCGCCGTCGACTTTGCCGAGATCGATGGGTCACCCATCGAGATCCCCGGATTGCGCATCGGGAACGGGGTCTCAAACGATGAGTGCGTGATTGCGAATTTCGTCACGTCGTCGATCATGTTTCCGGTCACGATCGCGGCGTTTTTGAGCGATGTGTGTCCCGACTTGGAGGAGGTCAGGTCGTCGTGGGTGGCGACTGTGACGTTTGGGACGGATGTGGACCTGGACGAGATGGATGTTTACAAGGAGAGGTGGGAAGAGGTGGAGAATTTGTTGCCCGCGTTCTCTGCGGTGAGGAGGCAGTGTATGAATTGGGCCGCGAAGAAGGCACGGGAGGAGAGCGGTACGTCTACGTGATGCAAATGACTCGGGGTTTGGCAGGGGTGCGTATTTCATGATCTCTTGAGGTGGTGTTTTTGGTGACGCAGATAGATGGGGACGTGATGTTCACTTTTGCGGGGTGATCCCGTTCATGATTGAAGGCGCTCTAGACATTTGGCAAGCTTGACTCGCAATGAAGAAGAAAGATGGCATGAAACAAGTACTCAAGCATTCATTAAATAATCACCTATTGTACTGGAACAGAGAAGAGATGGTGTCGAAAAACAGTTTCACTCCGAAATCGATCAGCCTCAACGCCTCAGCATGCACCAACTAACGCATATGGGCAGAATTGTTTTTTGAGATTCCCACCGCGCTCGATGGCCCATTGTCCGTTGTTCTCCAGCGTAGCTGGCGGATTCGGTTGCCGTCCGAGAAAGGGCCGGAAAGGTTGCTTTCTCCAAATATTGGCGTGCCTCCTCATTTGTTCCTCATGCTCGTATCTCTCAAATTAGCAGACTCTTGGCATGCCTCGGGTCAGTGCAGATCATTTCTCGTCCTGGCGTGATCAGAGGGTCTTGGCATGTCAGCAAGGTCGCAGGTCGGCCTGGTTAAAGGACGGTGAGACCTCAGTTTAGCGGAACGGTTAGTGTCAACCGAGCTTAGCCGACAGTCCTGGACACTGGCGGACTTACAGAAAGGCTGGAATCCTGCATCGCCAAAGCTGTATCGCCCAGAGGTCAAAGACTGGTACCAATCCAAGGATCTAGAACCCATGATGAGTTTAGTTGGAATCCTGGAGAACTTGCTGGGATAACTTGAGAGCTGAGACTCGTGAGCGGCGAGTGACTCATGGACCACAACCTTGTAGAGAGCGCGAGCGGGGACCATGGAACCCCTAGACTAGAGTGCTGAAAACTGTCCGAGTAAGTGGCCAGTGCAAACTTGGTCGAACCTGCCCGTCCGAAACCGAGTCGAGAGTGCCGCACGCGCACTCGCTAGAGCAGTCGGAGCACCCCGTCTTTGGCTCGACGTTGATTCATTTCAACCGCCTATCAAGAAATTTCCGGCGATCAAGCCCAGACAGTCACTTGTATATCAACCGTCAAATTCATTCTTGAAGCTTGATTCTTGAACATGGCTACCGAACTCGCGTACACTCCCATCGCCGAGATATCCCAGGTCCGTCTTCCCTTTGTTTCCCAAAATCACGCCCGAACCGCCACTTTAGATTCATGCCCACCTGCGCAAGAGTTTCAGAGCTGGGAAGCTCAAGTCCATCGAGGCCCGCAAGACGCAAATTCTGCAACTGGCCTATCTCATCAAGGACAACTACGACCGCTTCAAAGAGACGTTTGCCCAAGACCTCGGCCGTCCCTCTCTCGAAGTCTCCTTGTCCGTTTTCCATATCCTACTCCTCAACGACTCCCTGACGTCTTGTTCACGCAGCCTCGAACTCGACGCGACCATAAGCGACTGCAAAATTGCCTATGACCGCGTCGACAAGTGGGCCCGCACCGAAAAGGCTTCGTTTAACATCAACTTCGCCCCCTTGCGCCCCATCATTCGCAAAGAAGCCAAGGGGGTCATTCTCTCCATCAGCCCGTTCAACTATCCCGTCTGGCTCTCGCTCGGCCCCATGGTACTTTTTCCCTTTTTCCCATGATGCCTTCTTGACGCGTCCGCTGTTAGATTGGCGCTCTTGCAGCGGGCAACTGTTTCGTGCTCAAACCGTCCGAGCTCTCGCCGGCAACCAGCGGTCTCATTGCCGAGCTTGCGCCCAAATACCTGGATCCAGACGTTGTACGCGTCGTCATGGGAGGCGTGCCTGAGACGACCAAGGTAACCCTCTCCTTGCGTGCCGAGAATAAGACCAACTGACGTGGACCCATAGCTTTTAGAGCTGCCCTGGGATCACAGTATGTAGCGTGTTTTTCGCACCAGGTCCGATTTCACGTGCATTCGCGCAGTTTTGTACACTGGAAATGGACGCGTGGCGCGGATCGTATGTGCTGCGGCTGCCAAGACGCTGTCCCCCGTCAGTCTCGAGGTACGTCGGGATATATGCGCGTCCCAGAGTGAGTCGTGACCATCTTTACCAGCTCGGCGGCAAGTCTCCCGTCGTGGTTGACCCTAAATGTGACCTCAAGACGGCGGCGAAGCGTATCATGTGGGGCAAGTGTGTGAATGCGGGACAGACCTGTGTCGCGCCAGACTATATCCTCGTCGAGGAAGACGCCCAAGACACGGTCATTCAGGCACTGAAAGAGGCGTGCGTCCCTCTGCGGTAAAAGCTTCCACTTTCTGATCGCCCCTTTAGGCATGACGAGTTCTATCCTGGTGGCGCCGTCGCGTCCCCTGATCTCACGCATATCATCAACAAGTCACACTTCAATCGCATCAAGGGACTGCTGGACAGGACTTCTGGCACAATTGCGTTTGGGGGTGAAACCGACGAGTCCAGGTTGTTCATTGCCCCGACGGTCGTCAAAGGGGTCAAGGGCGACGATTCGTTGATGAGCGAGTAGGTCAATGTCTTGAGGAAGCGATCGAAAGCTGAATTTATGATGCAGAGAGCTGTTTGGGCCCATCCTTCCTATAGTACCAGTCAAGGACGTCGATGAAGCCATCGAATTCATCAATGACAGGTGTGTTTTGTCTGGTGGTGTATGGATGTGCACATTAATTGTTTGTACAGAGACCACCCGCTCACTCTCTACGTCTTTTCGCAAGATTCCAACTTTAAGAATAAAGGTAGGTGTCTAGTTGGTTACACGTGTCGTAAATATGACTATGATCCTCGTAGTTTTCGACAATACGGTGAGTGGTTCGGCGATCGCCAACGACACGCTGCTCCATTGCGGAGGTAAGGAGTTTCTCAGCGACCATGCTTGACAATACCAAATACTCTCGTAGCGGACGGTCTCCCATTTGGTGGCATTGGACCGAGTGGCAGTGAGTATCTGTCTTGACTAGTGCCTTGATGGTGTTCAAACATGGAGATCTGCAGGCGGTTACCACACACGCAAGTTTACATTTGAGCTGTTTACGCACCAAAGATCGTCGCTCGACTCGCCTTCCTGGTCTGTGTGAATCGCACCTCGTTTCGCTCTCTATGCTAACACGTTGGAAAATATAGGGTTGACATGATCTTGGGGAACAGATTCCCTCCTTACACTGTAAGCTGATTAGTTTCCTGCAAGACGTGTGTTGAACAACCGTTCCTTTCAGGCAAAGAAGGAATCTTGGTTGAAGACAACGCTTGGGGTGCGGTTGCCACCGCGCCCTCTGCCCCTGTCTGGCTCCGAGGGTGAGAGCAAGGTACATCTTCCTTTCATGCGGCCAGCTCACTAACCCGATCGTTGCCTGCGAACAGGTAAATAGAGTGCGTAGCGGTCGAGGACAGGAATGGTTGCTCTTGATCGGTGTGTTGGCGGCGTTGACAGTGACCAATACACCGGAGGGGGTGCAGCTGATCGGTGTGTTGGCGGCTGTGTTGGCGTTGACAGGGACAATACACAGGAGGTGGTGCAGCGGTTGAGAGGGTTTGTGAGTGTCTAGTTCTACTCGTGAAACGATATCTATGTTGCGTGTTCTTTATTATCTGTGTCATTTGGTTACAGCGTTTGTGAGTTATGTGTTTATCATCAGTGCAAACTTGATAGTATGGGACAATAATGATAGTGTTGTAGCTTGTGCGTTGACATCACGCTCTCCTCCATGACGTCAAGTTGTCCTCTTCTGACTCGGACGCATGCCCCCGCGACGGCCGCCCCCGTCTATGCGAACCCGTCGTCTCCGCAGGTGTTGGGGCAAGACGCGCATGCCACTCGAGCGCCTTGCGCTGTTTGCGCGTCTGCACGACCTCGGGTGCAACAGCGCGCAGCCTGATGTCCATATCGCCCCCCGATGCGTGGACGAGCGGGGAATGTGCGAGTGAGATTAGCTCTGCGGGCGTGTACACCCCATTGTGTGCTATCCTAGTGTCAGCATGTGTTCGCCCAGGAAGGGGGAGGAGACGTACGTGTGGGCGAGGGACCGCGGGAGCTCAGAGGAGAGGGTGAACGCGTGCTCGAGTACGAGCTGGCGGTGCTCCGGTTGCGCTTATGGACGGGGACATAGAGCTCATATGAAGTGTAGGGGATCGGGATCGGCGAGGACATGGCACAACTAGTCTGGGACGATCATAGCTCGATGTCGAGGGGTTTTATAAGAAGCGATGTGGCCAGACGTGGCGGAGCGGCGGTGCACTGGAATATTGGAGGTGTTTCGGAGAATGTTCTGCGCCGTTCCGAGCAGACCAAATCCAGTCATCAACCACCTCTGCGCCAGTTAGTCTCCATCCTGTTCAAGAGCGTGCCACACATCGTATCAATGAGCAACCGCCCTGTGTGTTCATTAGACCACAAGCCCAACGCCAACCACAGCAAAACACACCTTGGTAACAGAGACATGGATGGGATACCCATCCGCATGATCCTCTTCCGCGCCCTCCTGATCAAACTCGCGATCGGGAACATGACAGGGATGCCGATGGTCCGTGAGCCCTGCATTTTTCATTGCCAAGCGTGACCTCGTCGTTGCCCTCGACGTCTTCGATCTGCACGACCCACAGTCAAGACGAGCAAACAACGCTAAGCCGTAGACGCCCCTAAACACGGGTTCCCTCTACTGCGCTCGCTTTTTCATACTTGGGCCGATCGGCCAGCTTTTGCGAAATCAACACGCCCGCTACGATACGTTCATTCGTGTACATCGTCCAGTGTCTTCCTCTGGATCTATGGAAGATGGAAATTATCGATAAAAGGCTGGTACGTTCTCGTAGTGTCATCCGGACTGATGCGGTACCCCTCAATCGCACTAGTGAGTGTATATGGCTCTGAGAAGTTCTTCCAGATCTTGTTGATCACATTTAACGAACGGCAATGCGGCGTGGCACCCAAATCATGCTCTCCACGTGCTAGTCTCCCCCCGCAAGGTTCGAATCTGACGTCCTAACGGTCTTGTCCCTAGAACCAGGGCAATATGACGCCGACGAAACTCACAAGCCCAATGCCCTCCAACCTAATCCGACATGTGCTCGTGCAAATACCGTGTCATCTTTTATGCATTTACAGCGTTTGTGAGTTACAGTTCAACCATCCTCCCCTTCAATGTCCCCTTGTCAACTAGGTGGAGTGTTGTCCATCAGGCTTTTCTCCACGACGAGTCTTCCGAGTCAGATGCATGCCCCCGTCTATGCGAGCCCGTCGTCTCCGCAGGTGTTGGGCCAGCACGCCATTCGAGCGCCTTGCGCTGTTTGCGCGTCCGCACGACCTCAGGTGCGACAGCGCGCAGCCTGATGTCCATATCACCCCCCGAATCGTGGACAAGCGGGGAATGTGCGAGTGAGAGCAATTCTGCGGGCGTGTACACCCCATTGTGCGCTGTCGTAGGGTCAGCGCGTGCTCGCCCAGGAAGGGGGAGGGAACGTACGTGTGGGCGAGGGACCGCGGGAGCTCAGAGGAGACGGTGAACGCGTGCTCGAGTACGAGCTGGCGGTGCTCTGGTTGCGTCTATGCACGGGGACGTAGAGCCCAGATAAAGAGGGGATCGGGATCGGCGAGGACATGGCTCAAGCGTTCACTAGTCAGCTGCTTGGACGATCATGACTCAATGTCGAGGGGTTTTATACGGAGCGACGTGGCCAGACGTGGCCGAGCGGGCAGTGCACTGGAATATCGGAGGTGTTTCGGGAAGGTGTTGGTACTGCGGAGAATGTTCTGCGCCGTTCCGATGTCATGAGCAGTGATGTCATTCGAGCACATTAGTCTGGGTACATGTACGTAGCGAAAACATAAGTAGAACCATCTCAAGCATCGACAAAGCTCTTGACGTTCTCCAACCACCTCACGTACTCCTGTACGCCAGTTAGCCACCATCCTGTTTTTGAGTATGCCATCGACCACACATACCTTTTGTTCCTTGTGTTCCGAGTATTCCGGAATGAACGTGGCCAAATTCTCGTTCACACCCCGCTCGTTCAACCACTTTTCAAACTCTTCTTGAACCGACACGTCCAACGTATCAAATTGAGGTCCAATGTACAGTCCCCGACGTTTCCAGTCCGCCTCAGCTGTCAAATCCGTACCCAGCTTGGAATCGGGGTAGAATGAGATGTTGTCCACAAGGAACGCGCCCTCTTGACACATCGTATCGATGTTAAGCGAGCCCTTAGAGTTATCCTGTGTGTTCATTAGACCACAAGCCCAACACCAACTACAGCAAAACACACCTTGGTAACAGAAAACGAGACACGAATGGGATACCCATTGGCGTGGTCCTCTTCCGAACCCCCCTCGCCATCCTGTTCAAACTCGCTCTCCTCCTCTGAATTTTGAATGTCCGCAATCGAGAACATGACGCGGATGCTGGTGGTCCGTGAGCCCTGCGTACACATCACGAACGAAAGCCACCCACTTTTCATTGCCAAACTTGCGTGTGAGCGTGACCTCGTCGTTTCCCGCGACGTCGTCAATCTGCGCACATCAGCACCCACGGGGAAAAAAAGAAGAAGGCACCGACCGTCCACAACCCCTGCCCCTTGAACGTCTTGAGAAACTCGGGTTCCGCCTCTAAGAGGCTCTCCTTTTCATACTTGAGCTCCTCGGCTAGTTTTTGCGAAAACAACACGTCCGCTGTAATGTGTGAGCAAGTCTGCCGGATACAGAAAAAAAAAACACGTACAGGAGCCCTCTGAAAAACGGGACGGGGTCATCGAAAAAGCGCGCAAGGCTGTCGGTGCCACGCGCGCAGAAAGGAGCAGCGTTCGTGCACTGCGGAGTCCCGGACGTGCAACGACCCTCGACGACAGCGAAGCAAGTTGGCCAAGAGCACGCAAGGTCGACATTGGTGTTTTTCGTGGGCGGAAAAAGAAAAGTGATGAACCGGGTTAAAGGCTAAAGGACGCTCGCCAATGTTGGCCAAATTTTACGCCAAGCGCGGTGTTTGGCAACAGCTTGTGAAACAAACAACCATTTCCCCATTTGGAAGGTCTGTTTTAACTCCATGTTACTACTCGTTGCTACTTTACTCGGCGCCCAGTCTCATATCCCTTACTACATGTGCCTGCATCTTTTAGCACTGCATACTAGTGGCTTCTTCTGTTTGTTGTGGTATAGAAATCCAGAAATCCTATATCCTGGATTCCTGGTTGCTGCAGGCTGAGGACAATGCATCCCAGGCTCTAGCTGCCGGGTACAAAGTAACATTATATTTCCTTTGGTTACATCAGACCTACACAAGCTACTCGATATCAGGACACAAAACAGGACAACATAATCAGAAAATGAACAGCATAGTGTCGGAAAGCTAGTAGCAACCTGTTCGCAACACGAACAAGGCTGTGTGGGGAGCATGGGAGGCATGGAAAAAATCAAGAAATGACAGAGTTTATATCCACCGCTCGACTTGCCATTGAAAAAATATTCTGCACCCCCGTCCGCAGTTGTTTCACCAATAAAATGATCTCAGAAAGGATTGTATCACACTTTCTATCCTCACAGACCACATTAAAGGTCAAAGAAAAGTCGGATGAGCTGGAAATTCCAAAAATCTCATCGAGGAGGCAGACAAGAATCGATCCAAATCGAACGCGGAAAAAAAAGCAACGGGAAAACATGTAAAACAAAATATCAAGATGCGAAATAAACAAGACTGACAAATGGAGACAACATGTTTTGGCGTACACAGCCAATCATCAGTCGTCATGCTCGGGGCTGTTCGCCACAGTGTCGGAGGCGTGGTCGCTCACTCCAGCCGTTCTACCAGAGGGCGGGCTCTCTTGTGTCACCTTCTGCTTCTTAGTCTTTGCTTCGCTGGCCTTGCCTGCGCGGCGCTTTTTGCCAGACGTAGCCGTACCGTTGGTCTGTCTTTCAGTTTCTGCAGATTGCGATACGTTCCTCGACGCCTCTGCGGGTTCAATAGTAGTCACCGGTGTCCCATTTGGAGGCGGTGGGAATGCGCCCGGAGCGACCGAAGCAGCGTAGTGGGGGAAGAAGCCCGGCGGCGCCATGGGATAATATGGCACCATAGGAGGCGGGTGACTCGTGCCGTTGGCACTGCCTTCAGAAGATTGTCCCTCATGTCCAGCCGGTATGAACCCAGGCGGGGGAGGATAGAAATACGGATAAAACCCTTCTGGAGGTGGCGGATAGTGAGGAATGGCTTGAATCGGCGGAGGCGGCTGAGTGGTCTGCGGAGT
The DNA here is from genome assembly GCA_038093375.1 of Xerocomus brunneocitrinus. NCBI lineage: Eukaryota > Fungi > Basidiomycota > Agaricomycetes > Boletales > Boletaceae > Xerocomus > Xerocomus brunneocitrinus. Next base: position 14,685 of record JBBPSB010000026.1, on the reverse strand, counting down.
TTCGTTGGGGGGTTGCCATTCAGAGTCATCGTTCGATGCTGACGATGGTTGCCTAGATAAGTAAGCGTGACTGATAACAATCAGATGTACCTTACCGACAAAAGACGTTTCTGTGCTGGTGTTGTCAGTCTTGCTCTTGCGCTTGTAAGGGCCACGCTTGATGCCCTTCTGGCGCTCCTTGCGGATGCCATCCATGCAGGCATTTTGAATGCCATACTTGATGCAGCGCTCACATGGACGGGTTTCGTTGCAACGCTTGCAAGCGTTGGCGCAATTAGTACACTACAAATAGGGTTAAAAACAAAATACGAGATACATGATCGGAGCGAGCGACTGACCGCCATCTTAACCTGCTTGCGCTTAGGGCGTGGTCCATTAGTAGCAGGAGGCGTAGATTGCGTATACTGCGGAAAGCCTATTTTTTCTGATGTAAGGAGGGTTCAAGGCTGGTAAAAATCATGCGCACTCTGTCCGGGAGGAGGGGGGGGATAATGATACATCATTCCGGGGGGCGCTGGAAAAGGAATCATGTACTGTGGTCCTGTCGGGTTACCGTTGGCGTTTTCGCCGTGACTCGTGTCTGGAGGGTGGGCGTAATATATCGGGTAACCAGGTGGGTAGGCTGCGCCGAGCGGTTGAGCGTACGGAGCCATGGCGGGTGGATAGGAGGTCTCTTGAGCAACTGAACCAGCGTTCTTTGGTTGATCGTTGGCCATTGCGGTAGGGAACAAGAAAAGTGACCGGCGCCGCAGATTCTACTTGCGTAAGCAGATAGGCGCGGGACTGTGGTGCGCAAAACATGTTGGAAAGGAGGTGAGTACAGGGAAGGAAGGACAGTCAGACGAGGGTAGTATACTACGTGGAAAGGAGGTCAAGGTAAGAGGAGAAACAACTCACTCCGCTCGAAATTGCTTGTTTTTCCGATCCGTCGCCGCTCAGAACTTGGAGGCTTTGCAGGAGTATGAACAATTACTTTTTGTATACGAGTCCAAGAACCAGACTGTATTTCTCTGAAAATTCAGTTGTAACGACGGCGAGGGACAGGCTGCTAGTGGTGTAACTGTGAAAGTTGCACGTGTGAATTAAACCTTGAGTTGCGCTTTTGGGGATGGACCGTGCGCGCCAAACAGCTTCTCTGATCGTCGCGGGCGACGACGACGACAACATACATGCTGAGTGTCTCCGTCGCCGACCACCAGTACATGTGCCATAATTATCTCGTCCTTGTCGGTCTGACACATGATATCCTTTTCTCCGCCCCAACCTCGACCAGCTCCGCTCGAACGCGACTTTTCCTCGTCTCACCAACACTTCGGTTACCTACCAATTCTGCTGCTGGATTTTCCTCATACAGCCCCGCCGTAATTGATGCTTCCGATCTAGATCCCTTGCATCCCACAGGATCACTGGTCACTTGGCAAAGAAATCCTATCCGTTCCAACACACTCTTCAACTTATTCGCCATCCTCGAGAGTAACATCAGGCCGAGAAAAGAACATGACGTAGTGCAAGAATTCTGAGCGGCGTCAGGCTTTCATAGTGCGTGGGCTGCTTCCAGCACGTGGGATCACATCGACGCAGCGTCATCATGTCGTCACCTACCTAACTGACACATTGGCGTAATCAAGGAAACCGGTGAGTCTGCGTTCATTCATGATCTTGGTCATGGAATGACGAATCCTCTGCGTTACTCAGCGAATCGGCCAATTCTTGCATCCGACCACAACCGGCCTAGGAACCCGGCTTGCGCAACGTTCACTCGAGGTTCATTGGAACTTTTGAAATTTGTTTTGAATTCACATCCAACAACCTGCGAGAAAATCACCGCAAAAGGCTTAACGCGTTCGGGCTTAATCAGATCTGCGATCATGTGGCCTGGAATTGACGTTACGGCTCGCACGCCATTTTGGTAGACGAATCTACTTGCGGTGTTTTTCGACATTTGCACTCGTGTGCCAAGCTTCGAATGCCAGCAACGTGGGTAGATCTTAGGAGGTGCTAAAATGGGCATAGCGGAAACCGGCATCCAAGATAAACCGCAAGAGTGTCTCGTCTATGGCGAAACCGTGGGTTGTTGGGTGAGGTGTGTTCGTTCTCTTGGGCTCGCCGCTATATTTTTCATGACTACAATCAGTGCATAGTGCCGTGGCGGACTTTTGTTTTGTTCTCGTTTGATAAGGGTCGAGTGTCGTTGGCTTGGGCCTCGTCAAGCTGAACTCCAGCGTCTTTCCTCGACATGTCGACAAGTCCTCACTGGCATTTCTTACTCTACGCAAGTACCCTTCAGCCGAGACTTGAAATATATCTCACGGGCTCAGGCTAAGTATTCCACCCATTCGGGATAGTAAGAACGAACATCGCATTATTCAGTATCTTCGTGCGGACAGTTCTACAGGTTCAGCGATGCATGCCGACTACATTTTTATAAATATTCTGCAGGCAACAGCCACTTTACTGCGTGGCGCCCAAGTTGCTCGTGCCGGTGGGCGGTACATGTATTCACTCGGGCGGCTGATTATCGTGCCGAAAGGACGGCTCATGTCGTGGAGGCTGGTTTGCGGAAAGACAGTCAGACCTTGAACTCACGGCTATGAGAGTGGCTCTGCAGCGGAGTGGAGAACCCACCAGATGAAACATCTTGGCTGACGTGGGAGGCTTGACAGTACATTTATTTCGCGAGCACCAACATCCTATGGTCGTGAATCGCCTACTAGCTTTTTTCATTGACAATGGATATTCCCTTGGACTTGAAAGTGAGAAATGCTGGAATGTTGAACTGAGCCCCAGACGATTCTCACGGTAATTTAGGCAGAAGTCTGCATCGCCGAAACCCGGTTACATTGTTACATCCACTCACGGTACGCACCCCTCGCCATTTCAAGGGACTAACATCGCCATATTATATCTCGGAACGATGTTCTAACCGCTTTACTTACCAATTACTCAATGTTGGTGTGTTACACATCGATATCTTCCATTCTGATACATGCTCGGAGTCGGATGTGAGGCACACACTCGGTCTCTGTTTCTCCACATGCTCCGCAGAGAGTTCCCCGTAAGTGCAATTTAAGCCGGTATCTCACGTTTCTCCCCTCTACTCACCGGCACCCATCAGCAGCAGGCGTCTCTCTCCAAATCCCTAGCTATCAATGCATGACGGTACCACTATCCCCTTCATCGTTTGTGCAGGCGTTGGGGCATTTTTGAATGCCGTTCCACTCCCAAAGGCGATAGGTATGTGGTTTGTCGAAACGGTGTGCGACCTATTGACCAAACGAACAGCGTCCGGTAACGTGGGCACGTCCATGCTCATCCTTTGGACGGAGCTCGCCTGCCTGCTTCAATTCGCCAACGCGATACGCTGGAACGGGAATATCAACGACTGGGCTCCGCTTTGGTGTGACTTTTGTACGTCTGGTTCACATGCGCACGTGTTGGGGCTAAGATTGATCAAGGTGGGCGCTTCGTCATCGCCGCGGACGTTGCACTCGTTGGGGCCGGCGTATCCATCAACCGTCGTTTATACATGATCCTGACTTTGGACCCCAGAAGACGACAGGTATTACCATGTCTGCTCTTGACGACACAGTTCGCTAACATGCACACTAGAAGGCATTCAATGCGATTGTCGATATTGTTCTCTGTCTGGTGATTCCCTTGGTGTCTGTTGCTCTGGGTACGCGTCGCGACCCGTACACGTGCTGTCCTCTGCTGATCGCGTATCACAGAGTACGTTGTTCAGCAATATCGGTACTATATTGTCGAGGACGTGGGCTGTATTCCGGGTGTAGGCTTCATCGATCTTGCTTTCCCCCTCGTCTGGATGCCCCCCTTGCTCCTTGGATCTATATTGGCTGGATATTCTTGTGTGTACTTCCCCAAGCCTGAGATGACGAACTAACATCGCGTGTCTAGGTCGTATCATCCATGTGAATTTGCAACGAAACTACAAAGTGATGGGAGACCCGGGGCACAGCTTGGCGTGGAGTCGACGTTTAATGGCCCTAGCGGTCGTTAGCTCTCTTTTCGCGCTAGTTCCGACTTCCATGGCCCTCGCCTTGATGGCCACCGCATATCCAGTGACACCTTGGCCTGGTTGGAAAACCATCCATTCGACCATTGGTGATGTCGTCTACGTTCCCGCGCGGGAATGGCACTCGAATTCTATCCAGATAGCCTCCATGGAACTGCGGCGTTGGACAATCGTATTGCTTGCCTTTGTAATCTTTCTCTTTCTTGGTTTAACCTCGGAGTCTGTGAAGAGGATGTATTGGGCACTATTCAGAGGCACTACTGGCCAAGTCTTTCCCATCAGTCAGGCAGGGTGCGATGTTATTGATTTCAATCTGATACCACCACACTCACCGAGTGCAGGGCCATGCCTAGGCACAACACCGATGAGGATTCGAACAAAGGTAGCGAGACTTTTTGTTAGGTTCCTTGCAACTACTTACTTTACGTTTAGACACTGACAATGTTTGTGTTCCTTCCGAGGAAATACTTGCAGAGAGGCGACGGACAAGCCTTGGCTTGGCCGACAGATCAAGGTTGGATGCAAACCTAGAAAGCATCGAGCTGGCCTTGCCTCTAGCTGAGACACACTCGATTTCGTCACAAAAACTTCCCCGATAGGAAGAAGGGTGGTTGGGGTTGGCTTGCTTATACTTAGGCAGCTATTTTCATTCTTCAAGTCCTCGTTCTCAACACTGATTCCATGCCCTTGATACGCGTTATTGTAGTACTCGCACATTCTTGTTGCCGTTCACTAATACCTAGTTATGTGACACATAGCAATATTTGACGCAAATTCATGCAGCATTGAAGGGTTTATATGGATAATCATAGTCAGTCTGGTCACCAGACCAGTCGGTCATGCTCATAAGTATGGTCATTCCCGCTACGAATAGTAGTGGGTTTTTTCATACCCCCCCCCAGAAAGCGATTTGGCGGGGAAATCGTCGTGCCTGTCCGCAGTCATTGTACATGTTTGTACATTCTGGATTAGGACTTTGTCTCGGAAGTCACCGAGACATATTTGATTTCACCCGGCACCAACCGACCCCTTTACGACGCTCTTAGGTTTGATCAACTCTGCACGTTTGGGTCGTCGTTTGTTCTCTTACTACTTGACTTGCGTGTCTGTCCCGTGTACGTCGTCCTTCCTTGCCGCAGTTGTAATGGGCTAACCTCCAGTGTGAACATGCATCTGTTTTCAGCGTCAGTTAATGCAGTCTGTGAAACTTCGGATTCACGTTCCCATGATATTGTTCCAGGGCCATCCTCTGCTCTATGTTTTGCTCCAACCGATCGAAGTGGAGTAGGCGAACTGTATATGCCTTACATGGTACTATTATGTGACGCTCTCTTCCCCGACTCCTTCTGGAGGAGGGTTCTTGCGGACAGATTCGGCCAGGCACCCTGCAAATGCAACCGTGAAAATATACTACTAAATTAGTATAGTTGTTTGGTGTTGCAAATGCAAGTAATTGCGACGGAAAATGCTATTCCTTCAGGTACTTCTGTTCAAACCATGTGAGTGTATTGTTTCTTATCATAGGATACACGCCTGACTAGCAAACAGTTTCATTGCTAAGGCGCCATGCTGTGTGCCACGTTTGATCAATGATTACTCCCGCATAACACTGCCGATTACCCACTCAATTGATTCGTCAGGCCATGTGACGCGCGACAAGGTCTACCACAAATTTTGTTCGTCGTCAGTGTGATGCGTTATGACGACCATATTTTCGGCATTTCATCAGATCTCCGGATGGAGTAGAACGTTTGGGAATCCGCGTTTTCACCCCCGGGTTCGCCCTAGAATTCGTCCCATTCGTCAATGGGGGTCTATTCACTGCTTAGAGTTAAAAACAGGTGCGCACACCCACCACAATGACGGACGATGACGACGGCGACACGACATGGCAGCGGCCATGCGACCATGTCATTGTCAATCCTTCGCGCGGCTCCCTCGCCCTCACCCCACCTGTGTGTGCACTCGTGCACAACGACAACGACGAGTCGGTGATGGTGATATGGCAGGTCCACTCTCCCTCATGCACAAGGAAGATGAGTCATCGATGATGGCAACATCGTAGCATGATCATCATCGACCACCCCCACAGGTCCGCCTTCACCCCCACCTCTCGCCCTCATCTTCCCCCAATGCTGACAACAGCCAGCCTAGCTCTCCACAAGACCCACCAGGCAGTGACAGACAACGGCCAGGGACAGACACACGTTGCCAGACACATGGATAGAGACAGACGGAGACAACAGGAGACGGACGGAGGCCACTCGAGAGTCGGTGACCTCGGTTCAATGGACTTGGACAAAGACACCATGTAGTGGACAGATACATGGACAGAAATGCACATTGACGAAGATCACACGTACTAATGTATCGATAACACACTGAGACGAGCGGGCAAGCAAACTGGACCAAGCTCTATAGGGCGACTACGAAGTACGGGTACAAGAGGGACTACCGCTACGAAGTGCGAAGTAGATATACTGTACACTAGTGATATGCAAGTTGGTGGCGTGGAATCGCACGAACTTCGGTGGGAGTTCTGGGAAGCCCTCGCATGGAGAATTTCTGACTGCCACAAGTGATAACACAGATGGCGAACAAAGCACATTTTTTGGTCAAATTGGCGCTTTATTGCTGTCCAAGGAGTCGGGGATTGGCGACTCCGGCGCCGCTACGATGTTGTAACTCTCAATCTCAATCTGATAATCTGATAATTGTCAACACCCTTCAATGTACTCTTGCGCAGCACCGACAACACCGTGAGAGAGTAGCGGGTATTGCCACGGAGGTGGCCTTCATGTTATCACATAAGCACTCGGGCCGTAGAACGATCACATACTTACTAGCCCTCTTTCCCCATCATCAACAGCTAGAGAACAAGCTCGACGCGATTTGGGCGCGATGTCAGATCCCGAAGCCTCAGACTGGCGCACTTTGTGTAAAGTTCGCAAAGCTGCTCAGGAAGCCTCCATCCCCAAAGAATGGAGGATCAACGTGCCGTCTGATACGTCCTTGGATGTTCGCTACGTTACCGAACATTGTGGATTTTTATCGTCGCATGAACTCGACATTATTGATCTCGGTGCGAATGATGTATCTGCTCTGGTCCGTTTGCTCGCCGACAAGAACTCGGGGTATTCAAGTTTGGAGGTCACTACTGCGTATCTCAAGAGCGCCATCATTGCGCATCAAGTTGTGCGTCTGCATTCGTGGGTCTCGTATTTCGAATATACCAAATCACTGTTTCAGACCAACTGTTTGACGGAAATCTTTGTGGAGCGTGCGCTCGATCGGGCGAGGGAGGTTGACCGGTATCTGACCGAACGCGGAGAACCCATTGGGCCATTGCATGGTTTACCAATTTCGCTAAAAGATCAGTTTACGATGAAGGGTTTGGAGACGATCATGGGTACTCGCGTGTCTGTCAAGCATTCCACCGACTATTGACATTGCGCTCTTTCAGGATACGCCTGTAACATTGGCAAATTTGCAGAGGATGACTGTGTCCTTGTTGAAATCCTGTACGAACTTGGAGCGGTGCCATTTGTTCGTACCAACGTACCACAGACACTCATGGTAAGCACCATTGTTTTCGTTGTTCGGCTGGAGTCAGATTGTAGGCTTTCCCATCGTGCAGTGGGGAGAAACGCACAACAATGTCTTTGGCCGCACGACCAACCCCTACAATAGGAATCTTACATCTGGTGGTTCCTCTGGGGGAGAAGGTGCGCTCCTTGCAATGAGAGGTAGCCCTTTGGGAGTGGGTACCGACATAGCTGGGTAATGTTTCTGTTCGCGATCGAGGACGAGGTCTCGCATTGAATGGCTGTAGGTCTCTCCGCACCCCTAGTGCTTTTTGCGGGTTGTACACACTTCGGCCGTCGTATGAACGCCTCCCGTATCATGGCGTCGCTAACACCTTGATGGGTCAAGAGTCTATTTCTTCTGTGCTCGGGCCAATGTCTACCTCTATCTTTGCATTGAAATTGTTTACAAAGGCAATCATAGATGCCCGTCCTTGGAATCGTGATCCACTCGCGATCCCAAAAGTGTGGAATGAGGAAGAATATCGACTGGGGGAACACGGTGGCGGAAGAGGGCTATGTTTTGCTATATTGTGGGACAATAAAGTGGTCAAGCCGCATCCTCCCCTCGTCAGGGCCATGAATATAGTCAAAATAGCGCTGGAGAGGGAAGGGCACCAGGGTAAGTTGATCCCACTTCCTATCCAGCAGAATCAGCCCATTCCCATAGTCATCGACTGGGAACCACTCAATCACATCGAGATCTACAAGAATGCTGTGCGTTCATGACAATCCGACATGACATGATCCGGAACCTCGATTGACTATTTGAGTATAGCATGCTATTCTGGTTGCTGATGGAGGGGAGGACTATCGCAGGAGCTGTGAAGCATCTGGAGAACCTCTGATCACCTCCATGAGCCCAGAGGAAGACCCCCACCCCTTTCAATTGGAGGTTTCCCTCATAAAGACTCTGATTGGACCCCCAAGGAATAGAACTGCCTGGGAGGTATGCTCGTGATTCACCTGAATTGTACCGTCTGATCTCCTTTTCATCTCAGCTATGGCAACTCCATACGGAGAAACGTGCACTACGCAAGGCTTATCTAGACCATTGGAATGCGACAAAGAGTAGGACGAATACCGGTAGACCTGTCGATGCTATCATCTCACCTGCCATGGCTTACACTGCCTGTCCACATGGGCTAAACTAGTACGTCACACTCCGATCCACTTGCATTCACTCTCACATTCTTGTGCAGTGATTCGTTCTATACTACCCTCGGAAATGCGATGGATTACGCCTGCGCGGTGTTTCCTGTCACATTTGTCGACCCCAAGCTTGATCCTCCGGTAGCGCCTCATGATTTCCACAATCACGAAGACGAGGCGTTTTACAAGCTCTGTACGTTGCTGGGTATACTTTGTCTTGTCGTGTATTCGAACCTGATGTTTAACAGACCATCCGGATGTGTTCCCTGGCGTACCTGTGGGACTTCAACTCATTGGTCGAACGCTAGAAGAGGAAGCAGTAATTCGTATGGTAGAATTGGTGGACGCAGCCATCAAGAAACATGCAGGAGAGGTACAAGAGGTGTCCAAGGATGAATAAGACAAGTCTTGCAGAATGAGGTTGAAATTTCTAAAGTATGGCATGTCAGGCTATGTCGAGTGGTCTATGTACATGTTAGAAGCTATAGTAGTTGATAACTTAGGTATAGTAATGTCGAGAAACGCTAAGGCTACATAAAAAAAAAGGAAATATATACATACATACATTGAATGATATGATGTTCTTCAAGGCTGATAGTCGGACCAGTCCCAGCCATGTTGAGAACTGGGCTGGTTGGGAGCAGAGTTCATATTGTACTGCTGATCATGGATCTGGGCACCGTCGTAGATCATGGGCGCATCAAGGTCAGCAGAGGGCTGCCAATTATGAGATAAATGAGGCAATTGGAAGGAATTATCTTAAAGAGCCATTAGATATATCCATGAGCTAATAGTATCGAACTTATTCACCCATTGCGTGAGATGCACCCTCGCGCACGTAGTTGGTTACGGAGTGTGCTTCATAGTTTGGAGCACTGACCCGGGCCTCCTTTTGTCTCCCAAGCTTCAAATACAGTATTTCGATAGCTTTGGGAAAAGGATGTTAGCATCTATACTTGAAGACGAGTGAACTACAACCTTTCCTCAGGATCTCTTGCCGCGTCCGCAGCTCTTCCCCGGTAAGGCCCCTGATGACGTCTCGGAGCGTGTTGAAACACTCCCGCTCCTCGTCTCGGTACTCCTTCTGCGACATGGCCTTTGACGAGAGTGGGGATTGGTGTGCGGGCTCCATGCTGCTGATGAGGTCTTGGGTATAATGGTTGGCTTAAATAGTGACCCGTCAATTGGATAGTACCTTGGCATAGCGGTACGTTCGTGGCCTTGTTCCCTCGTAGGACGCTCACATGAAAGAACGATTGGGAAAAGCGTGATTAACGGGGAACACAGCCGTGAACATATATCATATGTGTTTTGAACCTGAGCCATAACACTTGACACGGCGCCGTGCACGAATCGCTCATCAGATCATGGACTCGGGGAAAAAAAGACCGGGTCGGACAGAAAACAGCGCGTGCGTTGTACTTGGTTATTCCTTCCGCCTCGTGACTGACATGCGCGGGGAGCTGACGAGGTTATGAAAAGAACGTGGAAATTAGAATTATTATTTTGTATAGAACAGAATCTTGAAAAATGGTGTTGTGACTCATTAGTTCTTTGAATTTTGCCATTTTGTCAAAAGGCTTGTCAGTTTCAAACGACCTCGACCTTAGAATTTTTCGACGAGCCCGATTCCAGTACAGTACAAGGATTTCCAATTCAAAGTCAGAATATCTTCGTTCTCTTAGACTTGCCCAACCCGTTCACTGTAAACAAACCCTTTGAGTTCTTCAAGCCTCAAGGCCAATGGTGCGATCCATAAAATTCAAATGGTCGTTCGTGACACTATACTGTTCACAGCGAACCTGGAATTGATTCGAAGGCTTGATCAAGGATGGATGACATTGCGCTGGCTAATATGACTCAACTTTAGATAAAAATGACGTCAAGAAAACCGCACTAGCAGTAGTACTGGCCTCGGGAGCAACTCGGCATGAGTTCACGTTCCCCGTATGTCCAATCCCGTTCAACCCCTCGCGAGGATTTTTGCTATACTCTGCTCACGGACTAGCACGCTATAGCCCTTGTTGAACAAATGGATTTCTAAACCTTGAAGGTGGGTGCAGGAGCGGTCTTGAAGCTCCTTTGGAATTTCAGTAATGTGTTCCGATCAAGGTGAAAGAATATTAGGGCGGTCGCCACAGTCATCCATTCATCTATCTCGGCTCTTTCTCAAAGGCACGATTACTGGTTGCTGGGGAAGGTTTTGACCACGGACCAAACGTCACGACAACCTTCTCACACAATGCAGTGCGTTCGTCCTTTCATGACAACGCCAACCATTCCGTGATTTGACCACGTAACCCACCCTTAAACCTTGTGAACACGCGTCTGCGGTGCATGTGCCAGGTCTGTTTCCCGGTCCCGATCAATCTATACCTTCTGCTGGTCATGCTGTTACTCGAAGTTGAGACTCACCCTCCGAATAGTTCCCAGTTTCGTGCGTCTATTTCGATTGACAATGTTCATTCGGATCATCCAGGGGAATCAGTCCCTATCCCGCAAATCTCCGAAACCGTAACTATGTTCTGATCCTATCAGATCCTTGACCCACCACATTCGGACGATGGTGTGATAACTATGCAGTGCGAATCTGGACATTTGAAGAACCTCCCTTCTTTATCAAGCAAAACCCAAGTATGCGATGTTATGGGTTGATGATGACTACGCTGTGATTAAGGGGATCCCGGCTAACACAAGAATTAAGGGTCATGCCACACAGGTTGCATGTTCCGCGCCACAACTGAAACGCGTACACGCGAAGACGGAACCATCCCCAGGGGTGCTTAGCACACGGAACCCCCGATATCTTTTTTTTTGGTAGCCGTCCTCTAATTGAGCTCCTTGTTTGCCCGTGGCTAAGTCCAGACGACAAAGAACGTGCCACGCTGTTCTGCAGGGATGGAGCGGGTGTCTTTTGAACCGGTAGCCTTGAAGCCAAGCTCCATCACGGAGCTGAACAAGACGATCCACAACAGGACAATTATCATCAATCCACCACGTTTGCTGAATCACATGTAGGTCCTCGTATTCCCTCGCCGCTAACTTTCACGCAAAGCCAAGCGAAGAAGTACGGTTAGAGCACTTTGTTTCTCGACAACCCGCTCGATTGTTATCAGCGCAGTAGTGGCAGTGATAGTGGACCCACCGTTTCCAGCAAGCAAACCCTGACTGTCGGTTGCTGCAACACGCCGATTGTTGGAGATCAGCCCGTTCGTACCTTAACTTTCCTTTGTTGGTACACTCGGGCGATACGTTAGGCCAGTCAAGGGGTAAGCCCTGCAACACCCCCATATCATGGCCCTTACTTACTGTACCTAGTCTTACCCAGTTCACTCGTTAGCTCTGCGACTCTCGCTGCACGCTGATACCGATGTACTGTCGTTGATTCGTTCGTCCGAAGAATGAACCGAGGAGGCCAAAGTTTGTACATAATTTTCAACATTCGTGGTCTCATTGATGTGTCTGGATCTACGTGTATTGCATAAAATTTTGGCTATCCTACGCTCCTTTCAGCAATACAGTACCAGCAAATTTAGCTCACAGCCTAAACGGCAGAGGCATAAAAATATTATAATTATGGCTACGCTGGAAACAAATTGCAAGTGGCAGCGGGCATATGTGAAGAAAAGGCTTTATGTTTTTAGAGGTTAAGATAGTAAGATTGGCTGTCCTGGTATATGTCCGGACCGAAAAGTCGGTTAGTGTCCAGGACCGTGCAGGACTGCTCAGGACCGTCGGCTAAGACTAACCGTTCCACTGAAAGGCTAGAGTCCATGCCGGACGCACTGACAGGATCGGGGTACCAGACATTCGGTGCAGTGAATTGCGGTGTATTGAATTCGGCGTTGAAATGGCAGGTTTGCAGCTCATGAAATGATTGGGTGAGGTAACCTAAAGAGCGATCTAGTGAGCACCTCGATTGCAGTGTTGTAAATGAACCCGCACCCGAGTGAGCGGCGTCAGCTAAATAAAGTGTTTCAGGCGGGATTGGAGGAATAGCTTGGGTCTCCCTCTGCCTTTTAATCTCTGATATGGCGAACAGCAGGTCGATCGCTTACCGCATAAACCTGTGAGCAACCGTACTTGACAGGGTGACAAAAAACACAACCTTTCCGTAGGATCTCCTGTCGGGTCTGTAGCTCTTTTCCAGTGAGCCTCTTGATGACATCTCGAAGGGTGGTGATACATTCCCCCTCCTTCTCGCGATATTGCCTCTGCATGATGACTTTGACTTCTTTGGAGGAGAGTAAGGGTAGATCGCTGGGCGCAAGGAGGGGTTGGTAAGCGGGATGCATTCTCCAGTGGGGCCTGTGCAAGAAATAAAGTTGACTTTGACCGGATGCGTGAATGGGAACTTGAGATTAAATACCTCGCGCCTCGGGCGCCATGCAAAGAACGTGCGAAGAAGAAAAAAATTACTTGTCACTTGAGGCGCCTCTGCACCTGATGGCCTCATAGATAAGGATTAACTTCCGCTCATTTTTGGCGCTCATTCCTGCAAGCCTGAGAAAAGAGCGGCTTGGTTCTATACACGAATTCCAAATCCTCCCTTCGGACAAGCGCCCTGATTAATACCTTCTCGGAGGGAGTTCCCGATATCCAGGACCCGGTCCTCCCCTCACAACATTAGGCTTGAGCCTGCCGAGGATAACGAATAAAAACCTTAGTTTGGTCCATTCGTACTGCTACTGTGATTTGAAGTATCAGGCTGACGAGTCACAATGAAAGAGTCCGCATGTCCCGGAAAATTTCGATCAAGGATTAGCGTTCCATGACTAAGCACGGAAGATTGACTGTGGACTTGCTGTGGAATTTTCTTTGCATATATATGTTTTCTCGGAAGAGCCGGTTGAGCCAGTCCATGGAGTCTGGTACAATATCGAGCCGTGACCACGGTCTAACCTATCGATCCGATGGCGTTTTCTGTCTATCGGATATCCACACGTGTGATACGCACCACATAAAGTAGATTTCATGGGGCGCTAACTGATGGCCTATCAGGAAAACGGCAATTTATCGGATAGTAGTGACCGGAGGACTATCCCGTATTGGCAGCACTCGGCCAGGATCATCATCCCCATTATACCCATTTTGTCTCTACTAAATCTAATTGGCTCAATGTGGAGTCAACCTCTCGAACAGGCTCCTCGTTGGGAATCAATTCGGAGATTTTTTCTGTTGGTCTGTCAACATAGCGTTGTCTCAATGCCCTATTTCCCCCTCGTTCTCTGCAGCTGAGTCCTCACGGAGGGTAACGCTGAACTGAGCCTTCTGGCAGTGCGTTTTCGGAGTCAACCATACACGGATCTGATTGCTGCCCCAACGTCATTCAAATTTCCAGCCGACATCAACGGGATTCCCTGATTGCGATCATTCGAGGAAAAATCAGTGAGTAAGATCAATTGAAGCATCATGCTTTTGTTAATAAATGGTATAATGGCAACATTTTCGGGCGCTTGTAGCCCGGAGATTCAACGGGCACAGAAGGCGGTGAGCTTGCTGTAGCGCCGTGCAGTGCCAGTCACTCAAGGGCGGCATCTCTGCCGAGGGCTCAGTTTTGAGCCAGCAGATCTCAGATCAAATTTTTGATAGGACACGTACAGTAGACTCCCTCCTAACGCATACCAGGTATAACGCATACTCCCTCATATCGCATACATTTTTGGATCTACCGACTTGGTTTGCAGTGATTTCGTGACCATAACCCATAACCCATAACCCATAGCAATTTTTGATGGTCGCGACCATAACCCATAGGGTCGGATAATCCCAAAAATAGTTATATTATATTATATAATCTGCGTTTTCATCACTCAGAAATGGCAACCTCCCAATTTCGTCCCTCGTCCATCCAACTGATGGTTGCACATACCGAGAGATGCTCGTTAAAAATGCATTGGATGATCTCGAGGCGAC